>CM041801.1:7083043-7183043 GCA_023376895.1 Aspiorhynchus laticeps | reverse complement strand
GGGGCTGTGAGAGTTGCTAACCAATTTCCCCAACGGGAGGAGGTGACAGAAGTGACTTTTGCTTGATTCATTAGTGCGGACACTGCATGAGGGCATCTTATGTTTACAGTCTGTCTTAACACCATTAGTTTTATTTACAAAGAATCATTCAGCTTTGTTGTACATTACTGGGGAAATTAAGCACTCACAGCCCTAACAGTTAACACCTGAGCAAACTGCTCCAACAGTTCGGTGAAGTGGGGAGGGGCTGCTTCAGAGTACTAAGTAGACTGAGTAGGAACTGAGTAAAGCTGTTAATTTCTCCTAATGTCTTTTTGCTTTTCCTACACTCTTTCATCCAGTGTCCTAATTTTCCACAGTAATGACAACTGCCCTCCTTCTTAGGACATTTAGGTTTCTGTCGGTTCTCTGTGTTGACCTTAAAGGATGCTGCTGCAATCTTTACTCTGGCTTTAACATCAGAGTCTCTTTCCCAAGTAGCTAACCTGTCCAAGCTGTTTTGTAAGCTTCCAGTGGACCATGTTAGATCTAAGAACGGCAAAGCAGATCTGTACTCTGATAAAAGGCCATCAAACCATGTTCGAACTAGTGGTCCTTTATGATCCAGTACCTTCTCTGGAGTGTCAGCTATTCCACTGTATGCTGCAGCTGACTGACAAAACCTTTCAGTGTACTCACTTACAGTTTCATCCTTCTTCTGCACACAACTAGTGACTTTTGACCAATCTACTTTTGGTCCAACAATGTTCTTTAGAATTTTCAAAACACCTTCTCTCAAATCGCCTTTACTGGCACGTTGTAGTTCAGAAGTAACAGCAGACTCAAAACTGTTGAATTCAGATTCAGTTAGAATTTTTGACATCAGCTGTGTGACTTCTGCTAACGACATGTCATAGAGACGCATTTTGCTGATCAATCCTCTTCTAAAATCAGAAAAATTTGTGTGTGCGGAGGGTAAGCTCTGGGATAGTCTCTCTATATCTTTAGGTCCTAGCGCTTTGGCAACAGTGTGTACTTGGACAACAGAAGAGTTGGGAGGAACACTTTCAATTCCCTCAATTCCCTGAGATCTTCTCCTAGCACCACACACATTGAAGGAATTTACAGGCACATCAGTTACTGATTGGAGAGCTACATCTGTTTCAAAAAACGCTTGTAAATCAGGGTAAATGTTATCAGGCTGACTAACTTCCACATCAGTTTTTGCTGCAGCTTTCTTGAGGTTCAATTTCTTAGTCAAAGTGGATACTCTAGCACGGAGCTCTTTGTTCTGTTCCTCTAGCTCTGAGTTACGCTGATACTGTTGTGTAGCTAGTGCTAAACTAAATTCTCTGTGGCAGCAGATAATGCCTTTCACATTGTTCTTGTGAATACATGCTCCTAGTACCTTTTTACACTCATCTACAGACCACGTCTTGTCTGGATGGATCTCATATTTCAGTTAGTTAGTTCTTGTCTAACTTGTCTAATCATTTGCACTCCTAACAGTGATTTGAATTCGCTATCTGACCACAAAGGAGTCGCTAGACCACCTTTTTCCGTTGTGGGGATCAGTCTAGCATTCTTTCTAATCATTTTGTGAGTTTCTTTGTTACCACACAATCAAAACACTAAAACTTCTCTGGTCAACAGAGGGTACACTTGTTAACACATCAACTATTGTTAACCTTCCCTGGCAAAGCAGAGGATAACACAAATTACTAGCACTTTACGCTAATCTTCCCTGCATGAACAGAGGATAACCAATTCTTCCCTGCCAAAACAGAGGGTAACAAAATATTAACACGTAATGTTAATCTTCCCTGCAAGAACAGAGGATAACCAATTCTTCCCTGCCAAAACAGAGGATAACAAATATTAGCACGTAATGCTAATCTTCCCTGCCTGAACAGAGGATAACCTATTCTTCCCTGCCAAAACAGAGGATAACAAATATTAGCACGTAATGCTAATCTTCCCTGCCTGAACAGAGGATAACCTTCATCTCTAAAAGGAATTTTTTTTAGAGGATAACTTAGTTAACCAAACCCTACAGCTGTCTGTTAACTCTTCTCTGACGGCGCAGAGGATAACAAATTTGTACTGGTCTTAGGTTCTTTTTGATTAGAGACAGCACTCACCACAACCCTTGGTTGAGAGAAAAATTCAGTCTGGGAATCTTTGTTCAGCTGGAAGTTTCCAGGTGAGGAAGCTGGAACTCTATCCGGGGCACGGCACCATCTGTAGGAAACTTTTTCCTCATCGAAGCAGAGACCAGGAGACGTTGGGATATCTTTCAAGCAGAAGTTACTCTTTATTGAGAACTCGCTGTGTGTCGCTGCAGTCATCCAAGTCTAACTATTGCTCAGCACTGTAGAGTTTATACTTTTCAAGGGGGAGGGATACATAGAGGTGGAGACAATCTAAACAAAGCATGCAAATGCAGTACAGGAATCAGCCCATTACCAGAATTCCCCCAGCCCTGACCTCATCAGCATAACAGTGTCAATCAAATGCATAGGTGCTAATCCAATCAGCCTGACCGTATCGCCCATACCTTCATATTATAATAGAGACAAAGGCACAGCTGTGCCTTGAGCTTAGCATTCACCTTTAATTTAGGTCAGGAAGTGCATAAAGACAAAAGGTTAATGTCTCAGACACCTGGGCTGCCTGAATTGATGTTCTTAGAATGTCATCATCTTCACCTCAAAATGTAAAACACACATTGGAACCTAAATCTATCATTTTATAAATTTGTAATCCCACAAACAGTACGATTTTAGTTTTTTTAAGAATTCTCTTCTGCTCACCAAGCCTGCATTTATTTGATCCAAGGTACAGCAAAAACAGTAACATTTTGAAATATTTAACATTTAAAATAACTGTTTTCTATTTTAAAATATTTTTAAGTTATTCCTGTGATTTCAAAGCTGAATTTTTAGCGTCATTACTCCAGTCACATGATCGTTCAGAAATCATTCTAATATTCTGATTTGCTGCTCAAAAAACATTTATTATTATGTTGAAAACAGTGGAGTAGAATTTTTCAGGTTTCTTTGATGAATAGAAAGTTCAGAAGAACAGCATCTATCTGAAATAGAAATCTTTTGTAACATTACAAATATCTTTATCATCACTTTTGATCAATTTAAAGCATCCTTGCTGAATAAAAGCATTAATTTGTATAATTTCTCTCCCCCCACCAAAAAAAAGAGAAAAAAATATATACTGACTCCAAGTGAGTTGCTGCAGAAAACAAAAAAAAAAAGAGCAACATGAAGAACATGTTGCTGGAGACGGGTTTATTATTGAAAATGCAATCTGATTCTTTGAGAGCTGTAGAACTAGCGGTTTCCCCAGTAATGACTGTAATCTAAGCAGCTCCGCTCATGAACACTACTTTATTAGATAAAATGAAAATGCCATCAAAACTATTCTGAAGGCAGTCGGTTCCCTTCAGAAATACACTCATATAAATCACCCGTGCCGCGTTTTGATTTTGAAACGTGCAGTGCTCATGTTTATTCAACGAAGTCAAACGCCACAAATAAATAACACTGGTAATGTATATTGAAATATCGGAAATGTGTTTAAATATCATATCACCGTTATTGAAAAAAATTATATTGCGATACATATTGATATTGAATTATTGTCCAGCCCTAGTGGCCACACAAAATATTGACACTTTGGGCCCAATTTGGACATTTTCACTTAGGGTTGTACTCATTTTTGTGGCCAGCGGTTTAGACATTAATGGCTGCACTGTAAAAAAAATACTGTAGAATTTACAGGATGTTACTGGCAAAAAAGTTGCCAATAAAATCCTGTAAAAATGATGTTAATTGCTGTAAAATAGATTACAGTATAATACTGCAAAGCAAATTACAGTTAATTGCTGTATGTGAAATACAGTAATGTGTAGTATTTTTTACAGTAACATTTAAACTTGTATTTTATTTTACAGCAATATTTTGTAATTTCACTAAAGTACAGTATATACCTGGCAACAAAAGTTGCCAATGAAATCCTGTAAATATATTCTACAGCACGTTTTTGTAATTTCATGAAATTACAGTATTTACCTGGCAACAAAAATTGCCAATAAAATCCTGTAAATACCCCTAAATCCAAGATGATAATGAAAATGCTGTAAAGAATAATTTTAACAGTAAACTGTAAAATACTGATATAAATGCATTATCATGAGAACTATCTTAATACATTTACAAATGAATAAAAAGTCAAAGATGTTGCAAATAAATATTTATTAAAACTGGCATAAAGACATTGCAAGGCTTTTACTGGTAAAATAAAATGTTCGGTCTTTCAGTTAAAATCTTATAAAAAATAACATAGCATCACAAAATAACTACAAATACATGTTATAAAAAATAAGCCATATTCTGAGTAGAACATTAACTTTCTATAAAAATGAAGGTCAATCAACAGAATTTGTATAATTTTGGTAAAATATTATTTTTTTAAAGAAAAGGATAAAATAAAATTAAAATAAAATGCTGGAATCACCATTATACCACAAATTCTGTTGTTTGAGCTTATGTTCTATTAAATTAAGAATATTCCTGCAAAAGACAATTTAATAAATACATACTGAAAGTCAATCAACTTTCTGAGATGAGCACACATGAGGATTGTCCCTCTTCTCTGAGACCTTTCCACTTGTTTTGCATCTATGTATCCGTCTTGTATCCAGTGAGTGTTTAAGAATGTCGCTCCAAACCTGTAAAAGCTTTGTTTGTCTTCGGAACACAATTTAAGATATTTTGGATGAGAACCGGGAGGTTTGTAACTGTCCCATTGACTGCAAAACAATTAACACTGTCAAGGTCCAGAAAAGTATGAAAGACATCATCAAAATAGTCCATCTGCCATCAGTGGTTCAACCGTAATTTTACAAAGCTACGAGAATACTATTTGCACGCAAAGAAAACAAAAATAATGACTTTATTCAACAGTTCGTCTCCTCTGCATCAGTGTAGAGCCATTTTGGAGAGTGTCCGCTGGACGCAAACTGCGTATGCTGTTCTGTGTCAGCTAGGTCCAAAATATCTTAAATTGTGTTCCGAAGACAAACAAAGCTTTTACGGCTTTGGAACGACATGGGGGTAAGTGATTAATGACAACATTTTCATTTTGGGGTGGAGTAACCCTTTAAACTAAATAAGTAACCTTTTTTGCAAATAATTACTCAAGTAAAACATGTTGCCTTTGAAAAAATTAAAGTGTGCAAAAGATGCCTTCTCCCGGGACGCCAGACTGAAGTTGTAATAAGACTGCAAATCCAGCCACAGAGTTGAGGTATGAATTCACAATCATCTGACCCTCAAATAGTCAAAAGCCACTGGGTGCACCTGAAATGAATAAATATAAGCAATAATGTAACCTACAAAGCAGTATTTCAATATAAAATTTAATCTAAAATACAAGTATATCAAATGATTTACAGAATTAATAAGAATTAATACATTACCTAATATAATCAGCTTCAGAGTCTTGAAGCATCAAACATTTCTCCACATCAGCTGCTATTCTTTGCATCTACAAGAAATAAAGAAAATTATCTTGTGATTTCTTTAAATGCATTTACATGAAACATGAGACCAAAATGAACACCCAAAAATGCATCTATTTAAAATAAATAAACATTTTCATTTTATCATAAATTAAATTATAATAATACATTGTAGAACTGTACCACCAATCAAATTTAAAAATTTACAAAGCAAAATTACATGACGTTAATGTTTTACATTACTTTATGAAAATACAAATAAGAAATGTTGGAAAAATGCAATGATACTTTTTAAACGTGAAACTAAATCGCCATTAGGTGGCAGCAGATAATTTAATGAGTAAGTCAATTGAGTGATTCATTGTACCGATCCGTTCAGAATGATGAATCATTCAGTAAAATCATTCAGAGTTTTGCTTTGATCTTTGTTAGGAACGATTTTTTTGGGTGAAATAGAGCAACAGTCAACATTGTGTCTAAAAAGTAAGTAATGTTAACTAATTGTTTATTGAACTATGTATTTGCAATCATGATAATCATCAAAACAGCTCACTTGTTGTGCTACTTAAAGATATCATATGTTATAAATAAACTCAACAGTTTGAACATTTACCTCATGTTTCTTCTGTGAGTTTATGTGTGCCGTTAAGCTGATTTGTTTTGATGTTGAATGTCTTCGCGTTTTGATGCTTCCTTACTGTGCGTTCACACCGCAGGCGGCGAGAGCATCAAAGTGGCCGGAAGTCATTCATTTTCAATGTGAGCCGGCGGCGAGCTCTGGTGAGATTGTCGAGGAGAGTTGAAATCAAGTCAACTTTATGGTAATGAGCTATGACGCGGTTCGGCGGCAACCAATCGGAATGTAGAAGTCCTCCGCTTGAGAGGATTCCAGAGAACGCAGTCTTGTAAACTTTGGTTCCGACCACATTAGTTCCCAAGCATTTTAGCGCTAGAACGCTTTGTTTTTTTCAGCGGGAATGCTATTAATTTCCTCAAAACAACATAGTTGACCAATTACATTAAGGCTACACTTCAACCAGGACAGTTTGGAATGTAGGCTGCGCACAAATTAACGTTAATGTTAATTAAAGACCTAGGCTAGTAAACGTCTCCTATAAACTGCATGTTGAAATTAGACTAGCACTTAACCAACAAAAATAACACACCACACAAATGGCATTTATTGGTTTATTTCGTTAGCAAACATGTAACTATAATTGTTGTAACTATAAAGCTCTTTCCATTGATTCTTACTTTCACAATAAAAATATTTAATGAGGTTAACTTATACCCTACTTGTGGTCAGTCAGCACAAGATCAACATGCTTGTTTCCTTTTCGGCTCCTTTAAATACAAGACCAAGCGTTCGATCGTCAGAGCGTCAACGAATCTTTCTACAGCGTCGTTGCCAGGGCGGCCAGAGCGAATTTTGACGCTCTCGCCGGCGGCGGTGTGAACGCACAGTTAGTTATTTTTTTCACTAAAATTTTAATCAGGCTAAAGTAACTTGCCCGGTTGGGCATGTAAAGATGTCTTTCACTTAAAAAAATGGCCCGGACGAGCTTTAATGTCGAGTACAACTACAGTGGCATAGACACAATTTCTCATTTACATGTAGTTTCTAATTAGTAAGGCGTCACGTCAATATGGGACAGTTGAACACATATAAACAAATGCAATTTCACATATTTTGCTGTTCGTCAGTTATTTCGACAGATAGTAGTTACTATGACAATCGTTAGCATTGGGCTTTACGTTAAAAGTTAGGTAAACACTACTTTATTATATAATTAAAATTATACTGCCAAAATGAGAAAAATGCAGCATTTAGCTTAACTATGCTATGTTAGCAATTTCCAGCTCACTGCACACCAAGGCCGCTTGTCTAAATGTCGTGATAGGAGGCTATTGTAACATAATATTGCTTATACATTAACTTAAATACATATAAAAGAATATATTTCTTAAGTAAAATTAAGTTAACTTACCAGGAATTATGAATAAAGCCTTTAATCTTCAGTCGTTCTCTGCTGCTCCAGATGGCTGGATTTCAGATTTGAATATGCGCCCAATCCCAGAATGCCACACTACAGTAAGTTAGTGTAAAAAGCAGGAGCTACAGTGACAACACCTGCTTCTTGTAAATGAATTACAGTTGACATGGAAATATACTGTTAACAACTGTAAAACCTTATTTGACCCATAATGCATTGCGAATTACAGCTACATCTTGTAAAATGTTTAAACAGTAATATTCTGTAAAATTTTGCTGTAGAAACTACAGCAATTTTTTACAGTGTGTGTGTTGAGTTATTTTGAGGGGACAGCAAATTTACACTGTTATACAAGCTGTACACTCACTACTTTACATTGTAGCAAAGTGTCATTTCTTCAGTGTTGTCACATGAAAAGATATAATAAAATATTTACAAAAATGTGAGGGGTTTACTCACTTCTGTGAGATAGTGTTTATATATATATATATATATATATATATATATATATATATATATATATATATATATATATACATATATTTCAGGACATAGCCTGTTTCTATCGTTCAGCACAATTTCAGGAGAGATCCACTTGTGATTTAGTGAAATTTTGATGTATTTATTATGACGTGTATGGTATCATGCGGTGCATGGTGGTACCGAGCCGTACACTGAGGTTTTTACTGGAAGTTTTGTACCAGTCACAGACAGAGGATAATTTATTTTGCCAGTAAGCAACCTTAATATCTTTGAGGTCTGACCTCATTTTAAAGGTTGCTAGTTGACTATACAGTCCAGAAATAATATAATTACCAAAATGAAGTAGCTTTTGTCATCAATTACTCACCCTCATGTTGCTGCAAACTATTATGACTTGCTTTTCTCCACAAAAGGCTATAAAAAGCCATGTATAAGAGGCCATAAAAATAGCATTAAATTGTTTATAGAAAGTCTGTGGCATGTGTGGACTGTAAAAAAACAAAAACAAAAAAAAAAAAGAAAAGTAAATGCTATGTGCACTAAATATTGGTAGATTCTGTTTACAAAAATTATAAATAATTTTAAATAGCGTCAAATGCACAAGTGCAATTAGAAGCAATGTTCTGTGATACATTTTCTGAATATTGAATAGATTAAAAGGAAAATGTTTGGCGTGGCAGACATTAAAATTACATTGAAAGCTATTACATGTCTTCATATGACCAAAATACATTGCAAGGAGTTATAAAGACGACATTTATAGTGCTTAATTATTCTGTTTGTCTTTTATTTAGCACGACATTGAAAACTGAAAGAACTGTTTTTGCTATTCAAGAGAAAAAAATAGCTAAACCAACAGATTTTGTTGTTGTTGTTAACGGTACTAGTAATATTATTGACCATTAATTGCTTTTTGGCTACTTTGCAAGTCACTTTAGAACAGTGATTTCCATCCAGGCAAACTTCCACAGGTGCCCCAATAAGTTTTAAAGTATTTAAAAATAGTCTGACTCCTATTAACAAAATCTAAATTAAAAAGCCACCAAAAAACAATACAAATAATAAAACAACAATAAAAAACCTGCCAGCGTATTTTGAGTTTGTGTTACACAAAGGAGGGCTGTGGATTCAGAAAGCTTGAGAACCACTTTGTGTCACAATAAAAGTCATTTTGTCTTCCATTATTTGACAAAACATTATGCAGGAGTGCTGATATATCAAATTACAGGGACATTAAAAGCCATTTCAAAGGGCGTTGTGTGAAGAAAAGGAAATAAATTGAAAACTTCTAGCCAGATGGTGACCTTGTCTTGTTGTTTCAGGAGACGACATGGAGTCACTCCTTTTTCATTTCTTGGACGACTGGCTCTGTAAATTCAGTGCTGATCTCTTCTTCATTCCCAGGGTAATGTGCAAACATTAGCATTAGCTTTCCTGTGACCTCAGTATTTCCAACAGGCTTGTCTTTTGTTTTGCAGGAAGTGAAGGTGTTGAATGTAGACCGAATGCGCTGGAAAATGCGCTCTATAGGGTGAGTTCTGACTCTAAAACAGTGCACCGGGAATACTGAACACCGTTTTCATTATACACCCGCAGAGCTCCCACAGATGCTCAGCCAAGAACACTGAACACTAGCCTTTTGTGTCTGAACCCGAATTAACTCTTTGGATGTTGTACAGCTGCAGTGTGTACAGCTGCTTTCATGCAGAATGGGTCTACATAGCCAGGCCAGATGTCCGGGAAAGATTTGCAAATCACGAATTTGAATCATAGTGAAATTGGGCTGAATCGTTTTCACTGGAAATCTTTCTGATGTGTGAAATTTCATCAGAGGATGAGTCTTTCACATAAAAACCAAAGTTACAATGTGTTAAGCTCATTTTATGTCATGTTATGTAATCTTTTAAACATTTGACTCACATTATTATGACATCTGGTCTAACACATCATTGAAATATGTTTCATCTGAAACAAAGAAACAAATACTTGTAATACACCCCCAAATGATATAATGAAATATTTGGCATTTATATGTGGTTTTCAAGATAAATAATTTTTCCAGAATATACCAATACGTTTGACTGGCTGTCAGTCAATGGAAAAAGTTTTTTTAGTAAACATTTAATGTTAATGTTTAGAACATTAACCAGTTATGCTTTACCAGTTATGCTTTATGTATTCATGCATTACAGAATGCAGCAAAAATATAGGCCCTGACTGAGAAATGGCTAAAATGAAATGACTGTCTTCACGTTCAGGGTCAACGGGTGAGGAAAGAGTTTCATAGGACATTCATTGTGACTTCCGGTTATTTTACCTGGTAAAACAGCTTGGTTTCCTGTGCTCAGAAAGAGGCCCCACATTCCTGGCAGGAGTCAGACTTTTCCAGCTGAAAAGTCTGTAGTGTTTCATCAGTCTGGAATTGGGGATTTTCAGAGTCTGTCTTCCAAGAATTACAAATATCAATTACGTTTACCTAAAATAAATGTTAAAGGGATAGTTCAGCCAAAAGAGAAAAACTTTATCATTTACTGAGCCTCATGTCAGGCCAAACCTGTATACATTTCTTTCTTCTGGTGAATACAGAAGAAGATATTTTGAAGAATGTGGATAACTAAACATTTTCTGGTCCCCGTTGACTTCCACAGTTTTTTTCCCCATACACTTTAAAACAAGTCAAGGTTCTTTATTGGCATCTTTGGTTCCATGAAGAACCTTTAACATCCATGGAACCTTTCCATTGCACTAAAGCTTCTTTTATACTGGAAAAACTTTTAGATTATTAAAATTTTCTTTACCTTTAGAAAAATGTATGGTTGTTTTAACAACTGTTCACTGAAAGGTTCTTTGGGGAACCAAAATGGTTTTCTATAGCATCACTGTGAAAACCCCCCTTTTGGAACCTTTATTTTTAAGAGTTACTATGTAAGTCATTGGGGACCAACTGTTTGGTTACCGACATTCTTGATACTATCTTCTTCTGTGTTCAGCAGAAGAAATTGAATGTAAATGATGACAGAATTTTCATTTTTGAGTGAACTATCCCTTTGAATAAATCTGAATTTATGTACGATTCCTTCATGTTGTGTGACTGTTGTGCATGTTTCTTTCAGATTACAGTCAATTTTTTTTACAGTCATTCTTTTTTATTTGTAGGTGGGGAGAAGAGTTTAACATAAACAAGCACCCGCAGGTACGTTCCCATCTGTCTGTGGTGGAGACTACCAGAGCTTTTCTCTGTATTTAAACACATGTGTGGCATATTTGCTTTACACATTCACTGCTGAATCACATCTGTTGAACAGTAGCACATCTCTTTTCCAGCCCTATAAACCATTATGGAAATCCACATGGGAGTTTATGGGTCGCTTGTTATTGAGAGCAACAACCATGAAAGTTGGAATAACAAATCAGCTTCCTAGGTCATTGGGGAGTTAAGATAAGGAAATTCCTAATATAGCATCATCTGTAAGCTGCAAAACAGTATGTGTCACAAGTCCAAGATGGGTAAAAGGGAGCAACTATAAAACCACAATTGCTGTAGATGGAGTTATGCAAACCTGTGGTTTGAACCATTGATCCTGTAGTGTGATTTAAAAATGCTTAAAATTCAGTGGTGAATAACTGGTATGTCCGGCCCAGGCTGCTTAAAGTAATAATTCACCCAAAAATGAAAATTTGCAACAACACCTAACCACACTCTTCTTGGTAAACCTAGAGTAAATCTGACCACATTTGCAATATGTAATTTGAGCATTTCTTCAATCATTTGGTTTTTATCTCTGCAGCATTGAATTAGAGTACAGAGATTGACAATATAAATGGGAAGAGATGGTTCGATCATATAAAAATGAATGAGATATCAGTTCATATTCATAGTGCAGTTGTATGCACCAGCCTGAAAAATATCATTTATTTGCATGATTTAAGTTAAATTTATGATGCAATTAATGTCAGATTCAATTCCTTAAAGGTGCTGTATGTAGGATTTTGACTCTTCTAAAGCATAAAAATACCATAATATGCTTGTAGATATTTAAGAAACATGCTAAGTTAACATACTTGTTTATCTGAAAAACAATGCTATAATCCTTCTTTGAATATGTGCAGTCTGGCCAGGAATGTCTGTTTATGGTTTGTGAAACCCGCCCACTGCCAGTTTACCCAATTGTATTTCGGCACCCTGGGTTGCCAGTTGTCGGAAAACGCGCGTATTTCATGTCATTCATCGTCATGTGCGCTCGTTTCTGTTTGTCGTTAATCTGGCAACCTCCCGTGCGTCAAGTCTGAGGAGGAGGGGCTGGTGAAAAAAACCCATCTCCAATATTTTGAATTTGGACTGCAATACCTAGTTCAACCGCTGGGTGTCAATCCTACATACAGCACCTTTAAAGTCTTAAAGATTTATGCTTTTCCCCATTCAAGTAGTTAAAAATGTTCATACTGGCTTGTGTATATTATATGCAACATAAATACTGTTATATAGTGTTTCCTTTATGATCATACTATTAACTTTACCTCGTGTTATACAGTAGTCTTTTAAAATCCTGTAATATTATTCGTCTGGGGAACATATTCCTCAGTAATTCCTTTCCCATGCGGCAGTCTTTAAAGTAATCGTGAAATTATGATGTGCGTCTCTAGACTAATATGCAGCCTAATGTTAAACTCATGATGCACTGTTTTATTTTTGCCAAGGACAGAGGTTTCTCATAGTTTCAGGATGTTTCTGTGTTGTTTGTTGCTGGTCTTATTTCTCTCTCCAAATGTATAAATATTGATAGTGGAATATTAAACTATTTCAGTGCAATGGCTTTCACATAATAAAGCTCATATGAGTCTTTATGGCTATTCCACTGTAGATTGCTGTTTGTTGTTACAGGTGCTCCACATAATCTCATGTTTGAAAGTGTTAGTTTACACGGGCTGTATTTATTAATCTGAGCAGAGCCCTTTAATCAGAGCAAGTAAACAAGTGATAGGAATCAGTGGTGAATAAAACGACCAATGTTTGAGCAAACAGCTCTGCCCCAAATTCATAACAGTGGAATGCAGTTATGTCTGGCCCGGACTGCTTAAGCCCAAAAATGAAATTTTGCAGTATATTTACTGATCCCTCAGGCCATCCAAGATGTAGGTGAGTTTGATTCTTCGGAACAGATTTGGTGAAATTTAGCATTCCGTCACTTACTCACCAATGGATCTTCTATAGTGAATGGGTGCCGTCAGAATGAGAGTCTCCTAAACAGCTGATAAAAACATCACAATAATCCACATCACTCCAACTTTAAATCGTTACTTCTGGCCAAAATACTAGTCTATAATCAATAATGCTTCCTCTAGAAAAGTTGTCTCGCATCAAAATTCACCAACATCAACAATCAAGATTACTTTTTCACTGCAGGGGAAAAAATATTATGGATAGAGGACTTGTATTGTAGCTGGAAGCAATGGTTTACAAACACTTTAATAGTGGATTTATTACAGACTCCCAGCGTTTAGCTTCACAAGATGTTAACTGATTCCATTTGGTGCATAAAATAAACACTCTTTCATTTAAACAGGCATCAGACGGCAAAGATTGTAATGCTTTTATTTTCCTGTTTTACAGGGAACGGAAGTGAAAGCAATCACCTACTCTGCTATGCAAGTACATGACACAGAGAAACCAGAGATCTTTGTCATCATCGATATTTAAAAAAAAAAACAAATACATGTTACATATAATTTAATACCGCATGTTAATTGACATGATGTTAAAATATTGTACCCTCTAGCTGGAATGGACATATGAGAGATGTCATTTCTTAAACTATGAAATGTTTTGTGGATGACTGAAATACTGTTTTTTGTTTTGTTTTTTGGTCTGGTTTTCATTATTAATAATGTCATTAATATTTAATTTTGTAATTTACAAACAAGCAACAAGAAACCCGCATGGTCTGAAAATACTTTGGTCAAATTTGGTTTTGGTCTAAAGATGATTTTTTTAAAAGATAATTTAAAATGTTTAAATAAAATCAATATAAAATCCTTTTGAGGCTTTTTTTTGTACTAAAGTTAATACAAGTGAAAAAATAAAATGCATCATTTCAAACATTTTAAAATACATCAATACATCTCATTTTATCTCGTTAACATTAATGCTACAGTGAAAGTAAACTTCTCCAGCAAGGCTGGGCATAATAAAAACCTTCAAAATCAGCCGGTAAACAATGCGATTTTGTCTTGAATATTCTTTCTGTGATATGTACATTACATACACAAACATTTGTATAATCAATATTT
Source organism: Aspiorhynchus laticeps (assembly GCA_023376895.1). Taxonomy (NCBI): domain Eukaryota; kingdom Metazoa; phylum Chordata; class Actinopteri; order Cypriniformes; family Cyprinidae; genus Aspiorhynchus; species Aspiorhynchus laticeps. The sequence goes on along the minus strand of CM041801.1, from coordinate 7,168,760 downwards.
TGAAATATCACTTTTAAAGCTGAAGTGTGTGATTTCAGTGGCACCAAACAGATTGACAGTCCTGCCTTAAATTCATGCTAGTGTTGTTACGCTGGTTAGCATGGTCATGTTACTGTTGTTGTCGCTTTAGGTTTCCATAAACAGCCATTCAAAAGTAACCATAAATTTGGCAAATATGATTTTTGTAAAAGGTTCTAATTATATTATAATATTCTCGCTCTCATTTCTTTTTATGAGTGCTTTACCTCACATCTCAGGATAGTCGCTAATGAAGAAACAATATAATTGCAACAAAAATCACACACTTCAACTTGTTCAAAATGATTTCTTGCGCTTCTCTCCCTAATCTGGATTACATAAAGCCTAGTAGAGCAGCAGTATTCATTTAAATATAAAAATCCAAGCCTAAAGATAATGTTGGAGGCACTATTGGTATAGCACTAGTAGTTGGTGCTCAGCACAGGCACGTTCATTTCCAGCAATTCTACATGAATCCAGTATGGACGAGAGGTCATTTGCTCCGGTCACGACAGTATAACCATAGCAGCAGAGCCGTCGAGCACAGGAGGAAAGAACACAATACAGACAGAACCACGACTGATCTACTGGAGCTCGTGTTCCCATCTAAAATAAAAGACAGACGAGAGGAACATTACTGACAGGTGACTCCATGTACATTTTCAATGTCAAATGATGTTTTCTTTGGAATAATGTGAACAGATCAACCTTTAAATAACAGTTTATGTCTTTTATACACTACTGTTCAAATGTCTGGGTGGGTAAGATTTTTTGGAAAGGAGTCTCTTACGCTCACCAAGGCTGGATTTATTTGACAGTAAAAACATTAATATTGTGAAATATAACAACTTAAAAAGTCATGTTTTCTATTTGAATGTATGATAAAATGTAATTTATTCCTGTGATCAAAGCTGAATTTTCAGCATCATTTCTCCAGTCTTCAGGGTCACATGATCTTCAGAAATCATTCTAAGATTCTGATTTGCTGCTCAAGAAACATTTCTGATTATTTTAAATGTTGAAAACAGTTGTGCTACTTAATATTTTTGTGGAAACCATTCTTTTTTTCAGGATTCTTTGATTAGTAAATTCAAAAGAACAACATAATATTTTAAACAAATGTGTTCTATACATTTGTTTTTACTTTTGAACAACTTAAAGCATCCTAGCTGAACAATTATATACATCATATTCCAGCTGATTTTGTATTATGGATCTACACTGAAATGTCTCAAACACATTCATGAGCAAACAATTTTGCATCATAAAATCACTTTCAATGGAAGAAAGGAAGGAAGGAAATTATCTAAAATTTAAAAAAAAAAAAATTGCTGACAGATTCCTCAAACTTCATGTAATTTACAATGCTTGCAAAACACCCTGTACACATCAGCAAAAAGAAATGAACGTTGACATTGCAAAAGTCTGTACAACAGTTGATCGGCTGCAGTGCTTAAAGACTGACAAACAGGCTTTTGTGTCATAATCACTCGCAGTGTCATCTTGCAAACAACGTGTCTTTTATTCTTGAAATGGATATTTGGGAACTAGGAATTTCAAAACACCTAAACTAGGGTGACGATTGTTCAAAATTGTCCCAGAGGAAAAAGAATGTAATGCATGACAGAGACAAACCTGTTAGCTATCAGACAATGAAGGATTGATTCTGCACTCAAGAACACAGACAAAGACAGATTCACGGCACTGGCTGTTTGAGGTTACAAACCAGATGCATGACACTGATTGTCACTCTTTGTACAATTTGATTTTCTCGCTTCAAGGAGCATCTCAGAATGTGTTAGAGAACATGAACATTGGGGTTGCTTTAATATACAGGGTAAATACATACAAATATTATAGAAAAATGTAAAATGATAATCTCCAGATACAGGCAGGCCTGGTTCCAGAATCATATTACTGAGGGTGCTTCTGAAATTAGTGAGGGTGACTTAGCATCATGAAAAACAACAAAACATGCTTATTTCACTGTTTATAATGCATACAATACACTTAAAATGATATAGGCACTACAATTTTCCACAAGTTGATATGATTCTTTAGGGTCTTCATGAAAAGTCTATAACATACTTTGGTTAGAATTTCTCAATGGAAGTGTAAAACAACACCTCCTTTACCCTGTCAAAATCAGCTCTGTTCACAGCGACCTGTTTCGGTGCATGTCCCTTTAAATCAGGGCTCTTCAACCTTATTTCATTCGGGAGCTACTTTTTACAGATTATTATTACATCCAACAACAGAACACTTCAATCACTTAGGAGCCATTCTTGTCTACACCTGCTTCCGGCACCGAAACAAAGGTGGACTGTGTACAGCTCACTCACAGCGGGTCTATGGTTAAACACCAGTGTCCATCAACAATCGGTGGTTGTGTACACACACTGCCAAGACACAATTCAGTTCAAACAACATGTAAAAGTGAATTTTGCATCCAATGACCCATTTAACGACAAGACTCAGTGATGTAGTTGTTAAAAAAAATATCACTGACAGCAGAAATCATTGACCCCTTCACCATATATAAAGTTTATGGCCTGCATGACTCGTAAACTCGAGTATCAAAATAATCTCCCAGTAGTAAATAGGACTTGAGAGGCCGTTCATGTCCAGTTTCTTATTTAGGAAACTCATAATTCCGATGGCACGAAAAAATTATTTGAAGCTCTCCAGAGTTTAAACACAAATAAACACTGGAGGGTTTGTAAAATATGTTTCACCAGTAGCTTCAACTGATGTTCTCTTGCTTTCGTTTCGTTCTCTCTCCCAATGAACCGACCCTGTATACATTTAATTGCAAAAATATGTAATGAGTATTTCATAGCCTACATGTTTTTAGGTGTGAAAATTGATCAAGATCATAAAAATATCGAAGCCAAAAGTTTTCATAAAGCATAGGTTACTGGTACCACGTCGGTAGCACAAGAGGGCGCTTATAGCATCTGTATAGAGACGGTAAAAAGGCTAGAAATTAAATGTAGCATTTATATGCATTGAAAAACAAGCTTTATATGATTTGTACAATTTTTAATGAAATACGAATTTTGAAAAATTAAAACTAGTTTGTCTGCTTATTCTATTTATCAGTGTTTGAATCATTAAAGCAGAAACCACATTTTCCGTATTTCATTTCTGGGTTAAAAAATGAAAATGAATGGACGCAAAAGTACACGGACCCAAGAGGAGACTGGTTAAGTAAGGAAACTTTGCTTCCTTTGCTACTGTAAACAAACATCTCACATGCGCATGCGCTGCGTATACGTCATCCGCCCGGAACGGCTTGCACGTATGACAGTTAGCGGAAGTGAGAGAAAAGTGTTTATAACCAAGAGAAGAAGAAAAGTGTTTATAACATTTTAAATATGGATATTTTTCTTACAAAAATGCATGGATTTGCTACAGGAGGCCTTTATTCATCCTCCGGAGCTGTGTGAGGTATGTTTCATTATGGACGGATGCGCTTTATTTGACTACTTTTGGACTGTTGAAAAAAAAAAACCTCCCACCTACTGCCATTATAAAGCTTGGAAGAGCAAGGATGATTTTAATATAAAGTCTGATTGGATTAGTCTAAAAGAAGAAAGTCATATACACATAGGATGCCTTGCATGAGGATGAGTAAAACATGGGCTAATTTTCATTTTTGGGTGAACTAACCCTTTAACTCTTCACTTCAAATTTTCACTGCAATAAAAACAGAAAAACTTAACTTAAGTCAAAACAGTTCTGGAAAAAAAGGGGTGAAACCATAGTGACAGACTAAATTCAGCATACACAGAAGGGAAAATAAGTAGCAAATAAATATGCACACATGAACTGCGGCTTCATTCTGGCAAAATTGCCCCAGCTTCTGCAAGCCGCTTCCCAAAACACTGAGCTTCATACTCTATCACCACATCAACACAGCTGAGGCCAATAATGACTCCATCTGTGGGACAGACAGACTGACGGATAATGAGCTCCAGCCACTCAGACATCCGCTATTTACGGATTATTATAATCCAGACCTGAGTGCTAATGTCATTAAAGCAAAACGGGAAAAACAAAGTACTTGAATTCAGATTACCTTCCAATTCGAGGTGTCTTCAAATTTGAAAATAGGAATTTCATGTTTAGTTTTTCACTGAAATTATTTGTAATGAAATTCAGTGCTATTTAATTGAAGTTTTGTTGTTAAAATGCTTTCTTCTACAACCCCGTATCATGAGCTGACCGTTTAATTAACTCTTTCCAAAATAATGCCATTTCTGCCTCTGGTTGACTCTCCATGCTTTGTTTTTATTTTTTATTTTTTTGCATTCTGCTTGATAAGAATGATAAGATCTTTATGTTTTTTTGCATATTGCTTGATAAGATTGATACTAGGGATGCAACGATACCATCTTTTTAGAACCAATCTGATCTGATACAGAAAATTCTGAGTATCGGCCCGACACGATCCAATACCAGCACAATTTAGTTTTTTTTAAATCAATGTAGTATTACTATATTTCTGTGTTAGAAGTAGTATTACTATACTACTTTATGTTTAAAACACAATCTACTAAATATAGACAACTTCATTAAAATGAATCACAGGACAGAACAAGAAAGGTTACTAATAATCTTTCATTGCACAAAAGTATTATAATACGAAAGGCTCCTTTACAGAGCGGCACAAAGCGCTTCTACACATCCCGTGCACAGAATGATGTGCTTGAGTCACAGCGCGCAGCCTTGAAGATTTCAAAGCACAAAGGAAAGAGATATTGATGCGTAGTGTATTAAATCTGAGCAATAGTTTATCGAGTCTTTTTTTAACAGTTTTAATGTTCATTTACTATGAGAGTTTCATCGTCTTGACTGTCGTGACCGAACGCGACACACAGTTTGATTGCTGAATGGATCAGAGCCGATACCGATATTGAGTATCGGTTCAATGCATCCCTAAGTGATACGATCTTTACACTTTTTGCACACTGCTTGATAAGATTGATAAGATCTTTAAGGTTTTTTTGCATAGTGCTTGATAAGATCAATAAGATCGTAATGTCTTTTGAATTTTTCTTGATAAGATCAATACAATGTTTACATTTTTGCATACTGCTTGACATGATCTTCACGTTTTTTTGGGTTCTGCTTGATAAGATTTTTTCTGATAAACTCGATAAAATCTTATAGATTAGATTGATTAGATATTGATGAGAACTTTTCTTTTATTACATGCTACTAAACAAGATCTTTAACTTTTTTATACTGCTAGATAAGATTAATAAGATCTTTACTTTTATTACATATTGCTTGATAAGATCTTAACTTTTTTTGCATACTGCTAGATAAGATTGATAAGATCTTTGTTTTTTGCGTGCTGCTTGTTAAGATCATTTCTTTTTTTGTGCTGCTTGATAAGATCTTTATATTTTTTTGCATACTGCTTGATAAGATCAATGAGATCTTTATTATTTTTTGCATACTATTTGATAAAATTGATAAGATCTTGCTGCACCCTGATAATCAGAGGAACCCCACAGTCGATGCAAGCAGATGCAAGCTAAGAAAACACTTCACCAGATTCTTTAAGGAGTTGGCTTGTTTATTTTGGGAATTCCAATGGGAATTATTTTGAAGTACTCCCATTTCATCAGGACATTCCTTCCTGGTGTACCACAACAATGATGTTTACTCCATTTACTACGTGAGGTTTTGCTTTTGTATGCTGGTTTAAGCTACAACACTTACAGTGTTACAAAATATTTCTATTTCAAATAAATGTTGTTCTTTTGAACTCTCAATTCATCAAAGAATCCTGAAAAAATATATATTGGATTCCTCAAAATTATTAAGTATCACAACAGTTTTCAACATTGATGATAAGAAATGTTTTTTGAGCAGCATATTCAAATAGAAAACTGTTCATTTAAATTGTAATAATAGTTCACAATATTACTGTTTTACTGTATTTTCAATCAAATAATTGCAGCTTTGGTGAACATAAGAGACTTCTTTCAAAAACTTCTTTCAAATCATCGTTGCAACAGCAGTTTGGTAAACAAGTGAACACAATACAATCATTGCTGAAATACAATGTTATCCCAGAAAGCAGTGCTTACCATAGCTGAGGTTAACATGCCTCTGTAGCTCCTGATGCGCAGCAGGGGTTTTCAGAGTAAATGTGACATTGAACACTGGACTCTGGGTTATGTAGCTGCTTTTTAAGTAGTACAGTCCGCCGTCTGATTCAGATGAAACCTCAGTGAGATTCTGACCTTCTGACCCCAGCCACATGACCTCTGGCCTTGGGTAGCCCTCCATCTCATACTGGACAGTCACATTGGTGGATTTGAGAAGGATGCTTAATCTCGGCTCGGAATAGAAGGCTGAAGTCACAAAACACACACAATGATTTCCAGATCATATCTTACATTAAACTATTAGAAGTTAAAATTAAGTGACAGAATATGAATTCATGCGACTTAGTATATGCATTTGTACAGAGTGCAAGACTTGTTTCAATGTAAACAAAGGGAAAAATGGCATTATTGTCTATAATATTACAAAAATATATATTCTCAGTTAGGGATGCAACGATTATAGATTTTGTTGGTACGATTATAGTCTGAGGAATAATCACGGTTTCACGATTATTACGATTATTATGCATTTATTAATTTCACAACATAAAATCACAAACACTCTTTAGATATTAAAGTGTTATTTATTTCTGCCTTTTGAAACATAAATAACACAGTAACCAATAATACAGCACAAAATAACAATTCTAAAGAAAATAAAGTCCATCTCTCCTATTGCAATTAAAAAAGGTGACCTCTGCTCTGTAAACATCCATGTCAGTATTTCTCTTTTGAATATAACAAATGGAAATGGATCACAAATGTATTTGGTGTTCATTTTGTATATTCTTTCTACATTTCTTTTGGACCTGAGGTACAGAACTTTGATAGATGGTGAAAAAAAAGTGACTTATGAATAATACTGTAACAGGGATGATAAATCACAATGTTAATTAAGTATTAATAGTAGTCTTATATTAATAACTTTATTTATCCCACAGAGGACACTGTTACTAATGAGGGGAATAAACTAAACTATTATTGTAATCAACTGTCATCCATACTTATTCATTTTAATAATCTTTGTTCATCTGATTTTACATATGGCCTGAGAAAATCATGTCTATTATTTTGGTTTGTGAGACTGAGATCGAGCAGCCCACACAAACATTTAGGAGGACAGACACTTGTCAACGCTGCCCAGCGACTTTCATTAATAAAATAGCTTAGATACTGGATCGCTACATTATATTAATCAGCAAAGAGGCGGTAAAATGACTGTTTAAATAACTGAACTCAAATCTACATTGTTTGCAGTAACGTGCCGATGCAGGTAAGTTAGGCTAATTCATGCACGCAACTGGCACCTCTCTCGCTCTCTCTCTCGCGCGCGCTCTCTCGCTTTCTCGCTTGCTCTCGCGCTCTCTCTCTCTCTCTCGCGCGCGCGCTCTCTCGCTTTCTCTCTTGCTCTCGCGCGCTCTCTCTCTCTCGCGCGCGCGCTCTCTCGCTCTGCACTATTTAATCTCTGTCTGAAGCGGGCAGAATGCTAGAGCTAACGAACTTCACGTTAGGTGGTCCTTGCCTTCACGTCGTGCATTAAAATCGTTTATTGCACAGCGAGAACAGGTTGGCTAGCCGTGCATTATCCCTCATTTATACTCTTTAACAGCAATTTTTACGGCAATATTTAAATGATGCCCTGGTCATTCTTGGCGTACCCAAAATGGTCCCACACGATCGACTTAAGTCATTCTCTGGTGGAAATAAAGGATCGCTGTTTGGTTCCTCTGTCATAGTTAATCTAGTGTGTGTAGTGGCCTCCGTGTCTCTGATAAGCACGGCATTTTAAGCTGGTGCACCACTAGTGTAACTTTGTTTCCATTTTGCACAAGTTGCAACAGTTCCGTTCCGTGCAACAGAAACACGCGGTGTAGCAGAGCCTTTACGATTAATTAACCGTGACGTTTTAAAGCGCGGTTAATAGTAAAACCGGTTAATCTCTGCATCCCTATTCTCAGTTCCCATTTCTAATTTTGTGTTGCACCTAAAACATTACAACATACAGGTTTGGAATGACATGTTATGAGTAATAATGACAGAACTATTGCTTTAACTCGACTAATGTTTGGCATGGTTATTACTAAAACTAAAACCATAATAAACTTTGTTCCTTAAAATATCAAACTTTAACGGAAATAAAATATAAATATAGCTTTATAAAATATAAAAATGTAATCTACTAGTAAAACCAAAAATAGTATCTCTGGCGTACCCGTGTAAACCAACCGCACCACTCCTCTGTCAGTTCCCTTGCTGTTGCTCACTATGCACATGTAGTTCCCTGCATCCTTCAGTCCAATACTGGCTATACTCAGGGATGCATTTCCTTCAGCAAGTTTCTTGTGATTTAACTTTGTCCGGCCAGAATAATCTGAGCTTTGTCGATCCAGCTGGTCTTTCTCGTAGTAGAAGCTGTGGACCACTCGTGAGTCTTCCTGCCGTTGCCATGTGATCACCAAAGTAGAGATGTTAGAGTCTGGTTCAAATTCACAGAGAAGTAGTTCCGTGGCTCCACGGACCACAAGTATAGGACTGGAGGGTACTGTGACGCTAAAGGAGTCTAGAGATGAGAAAGATTAGACTGAGAGGATGTTTGTTTGAAGCACAAATGAACAACACTGGCATGTATATAAACTCAGCTAAAAAGAAATGCTGCTTTTTCAGGACACTGTACTTTAAAAATAATTTTGTAAAATCCAAATATACACTTTACAGACCTTTAAATGTTTTAAACATGTTTTTCATGCTTGTTCAATGAACCATAAACAATTATTGCACATGCATCTGTGTAGCGCAACATTCAGTGTGGGTTTTCGTATATATAGGAACAGGCTTCTAGAACAGCTCACTGCGAGTACGCCTGAGCACGTTTGGTAAAAGAGCCATTGTCTGCAGTGGCATGCACAGGCCTCCGGCAGGGGCGAAAGGGCACAATCGAGGACCGGGGGGGGGGGGCGTATTGTTCCCCCTCGGATAGGAGTATCACGATTCACGATTTTATCACAATTCTTTGTCATGTTGGTTTTACTATTGTGAAAGCTGTTTGAGCAGTACAGTCAAACTATTTTCCCTATTATAAAGACAAAGCCTTTCAAGGTAACAAAATATAAAAAAGTATGGCAGATATTTAGGCCAAAGTGGGTGAAGATAAAAATCTTTGTCATTATTTTATCTTTGTTATTAAAAAATGAGAACAAAGATACACATTACAAATACACATAATATACAAATAAAATAAACTGTTTTATTTTCAGGTAGGCTACAATAGGTGTATTTAGCAAATATAAAAATAAAACACTATATAGATTGATTCCTATTAAAGGATCTGTATTAAAGTTTTTTCAGTCAAGAGTAGTGAGTGATTTTTAGGGGTTCAAGCACGTAGTGCTGAAACCCTCTTGTAATTGTTAAGATTTTTATTATTATTATTATTCCGCCGTAAAACTGATCGTGCAGACCAAACCGTAAGGCCTAGAGACTCGAAACTTGGCCAGATCGTAGAGCTCAATTTGGGGAGAACCTATCAAAGTCTCAGCCCAATCGGCCAATAGGGGGCGTTACAGCGCAAAAAACTAAAATTTCAGAAATTTTTGGCCATAGCTCGTACACCGTTTGTCGTAGACTCAAAAACTTTACATCGTTGCAGATTTTCTCTACGACGCACCGTTTTTACGCAAAATTGACCTACAAAAGACCTACTTTTGCAAACTAGTCCTAGGTTATTCGCCCGATTGGAACAAAACCACTGCAGAAATATTTGCTGGACACTGAATATCAAAAACTATGATGAAATTAGATTTTCACGCGAAACAGTATGCCAAAACGCATCTATGCTAACGTTAGCCAAATGTTAATTGAAGCATAACTCTTGAACGGAATGAGATATCTTCACCAAACTCGGTACACATGTGTACGAGCTCAATCTTTGGTCAAATAAAAAAAAATGCGTATCTCTACCACTTGGTGGCACTATAAGACTGAAAGAACAAAAACAGCTATAACTAGGCAACCGTTGGTCCGATCAACTTGAAAATTGGTATGCAGTGTCTTGGTCCAAAGGGGCACGAGTGTCTATGAGGACATTCTCGTATCTCAAAAAACATGTGCTGCCATTGTATGGCGTTATTTTACTGCCAAATGTCGTGAGCGCACTTTGTAGCGTGAAAGTAGATTAATATAATGCGCGAGGGCAAATCTCCCCGCTCGCACGCGGATTTCCTTTGCTCTCGCACAAACCTGACGCGCGCGCTCAGATATAGGCTGCTCTCGCACAGCGAGAGTGTGCGCACTTAAAACGTGTCTCTCCTCTCGCTCAAGTGTGCTTGTGCGCTCAAACTTTGTCCTGTGCACTCGCACATCTCTCTGTGCTCTTACGCTAGATATTAATTATTTTCACACCTGGATTAAACATCAAAAGTTATCAACCAATCAGATTTTTCTACGACTGACCCGATGAAAATACTATGCCTACGTGAAGAGGGAACTGATCCTGGAATTTCTCTACAATTTAATAATATTTAGTCATATCAAATGTATATTAGAAATGGATAGGAATCGGGTGCTTGGATGATTTATATAAAAATAAAAATAAAACTAGTTTGTCTAATCGTTTGGTCAAACCCCTCTGAGCGAATTATATAAACAAAAAAAAAAAAAAAAAAAAGTGTACTTGGGTTGAAATAAATAAATGAACAACTTTGCCTCTGGGAGTAATGTTGTGCATCAAATTGTTAATTAAATATTCACAAATATGTTAAAAACCTACTTTTGAGAACTAGTCCTAGGTTTTTCACAATCTCGATCAAACCACTGCAGTAATATTCTCTGGACTCTCTAGATCAATAATTATCAAAAAAAAAAAAAATTTTGTACTTTGGTTAGCAATAACGAGTTCATTTATTAAAGGGGCATGGCCAAATATACCCAAAAGCCTATAAAACCTAAACGAAAACTCAAAACTTTATGAAACTTGGTGAAAACATGTAGCTAACTGATGACTCTTAACAAGCATGAAAGGTTTCATGGAGATCGGACCATAGGTGGCGCTACAATAATCATAACTGTTAAAAATCATCATATTTCTTTGGTAAATTACCTGCATTTGCCCAAAATGCTATTTTTAATCATTGATTTAGGTGGTTACAGCCATGTTAACAAAATCTTTTTCCTTATGTGCTAAAATGCTTGAACCCCAATAATCGCTGCTTGCAGCTATATTTCTCTTTGTGTTTGGTGTTTTATTAACATTAAAGGAATAATTCACCCAAGAATTAAAATAGGCTAATATTTTATTTTTATACCTTCATTTTACTCACTCAAAAGTTGTTTTAATTTTTTGGTATAAACAGTTTATTTTATTCACACACAACACAACATAACATCCAAAATATAACAAAACAAAACAAAACAACAGACAACATCTCAAGGTCCAATCAAAAGGGAGGGAGAGAGGGAAGGACAATAAAAACACAAAAGTCACTCCTTTATACAATCACGTATATCCATCAAAAAACACTGCCAAGCATCAATGGTCGAAGGCCTGGCCCCACCGACTCGCGCCGTTGTACATTCACATGACACTATTTGCAGGAGGCTACGGATCCAATATGTTTTTCTACACATGTGTGGTGTAAACCAGTTCTGGATTAATGTCTTCTTCGCAGCTGTAAAACCAGCAAACAACATTCTCTTTTGCATTGAATTAATACAGAGACCAGAATCATCATTAAGAAGACACAAACTTGGGTTAACAGACCAATCAATTCGCAGTAATGATGACAAAACCAGGTTTACATGTGTCCATAGACTGATGACGACAGGACATTCCCAAAACATATGCAGAAAAGTGCCTGATGATGTAGCGTTACATATATGGCAGTTCAAATTTGACTGTAGTTTCATTTTAAATCTTTTGTAAGGAGTTATGTATGCTCTATGAATGACTTTGAAGTGAATAAGACGATGAGCCAGATTAGACCACACTCTCTCCAAGTCGACAGATAAATTAAGGTCAGATAATTCCCTATAACATAAACGCTATTTTGAAGAAGGTGGAAAACCAAACAGTTGCTGGTCCACAGTGACTTCCATAGTATTTTTTCCCCCTACTGTTAAAGTCAAGACCAGCAACTGTTTGGTTACCCACATTCTTCAAAATATCTTTTTACTGATGTGAATGTGTGTGGCGCTGGACAGTATATTGATACGGCGGTGCCAGAACTGCAGCTAATAGAATGTGTGCTGTCGCACGATACTACGATATTTCTTCAAAAGCAGATCATGGAGACATTTCGCACAGATCGGACCGCAAGGGCACTTTAGCGTCGGACCTCAAATGGGCAGTCGAGCCCCCCTCCCCCTCTGTTTATGCCACTGATTGTCTGGATGTCAACAGAAGGATGTGGTTACTGGGTTTACACTACTGTGATGATAAAGGGTGTGAATCCATGGCTGTTGCTTTTGGAGCTTGTTACTGCCGCATGATTACACAAAACACAAGGTCAGCATGAAAACATCTGCTTCCACAAAGGCAACCCACGTGCAGTTGGTGTGGAAGAGTTTTATTAATCAAAATATGAATTAATCAAGTATAATCAATATGAATATAGCCCTTTATGTATCAAGTCATTCTACTATTATAATTATGTATCTGCCTGTGTGAGTAGAGGCCTGCAGAAGAATGGAATGTGCTGGCATATAAAGCTGCACATCTTGTGTTGACATGATAGAGTCTCCTCCTTTAACGTAACATAAATTGAGGCCCATTATCTGCTCCAGGAAGCAGATGGACACACCACCAAAAGAAGATAAACAATGACAATGACTTAGGAAATATATAGAACATGCCTTAAAGGAAAAAACTGTATAAAAGAGTCTGCAGACACAGACTAGGGAGATTCCCTGAAGGGTCTCTCGGCCTTATTGTCTCTGATAATAAAGTCTCTCATCTAACATCAAAACCCCTAGACGTTGAGAATGATTCTTCACAGCGGTGGCAGGAGCCACCACATTGGCAGGGTTGGGAGGGTTACTTTTAAAATGTATTCCTACATGTCGAAATGTATGTGAAATGTTATGGATCTTTCTTTATTGGATTGACTGTTCCAGGGTGTGGGGACTCTCGTGTTAATTTCTACATTTTTCAGCTCATTTTCTGCTAGATAACTTACACACAACTGCAGTCATGCACACCATGGAATTTTAAACCAGTAACAAACAACATTTTAGCTAACATGATGATTTCCATGCTAGTCGCACCTGCAAATGTTCAAGTTGGTTGAGTAGCCTTTGTTAAAGCAAGAGTCTTCATGCATAGCTTACGCTGTACAACAATGTTATTTCCTTTATCCTTTTTGAAGAGAAAATAAATGAAATTTCCAGACATGAAAATGTTTTTCTCAGCAGGAAGCATCGTAATTAATTAACTGTAGCGGCGTCTCATCCCGCGTTTGAGGAGAATAATTGTAGACGGGTGTTATTTGCGCACGCATCAGCCGGTGGCTCACGTGATTTAGTATGAGTGTCAACAGAACCAGGAACTGTATGATGAAGCAGCACTAAATAAATAGCGTTATGATGTCAAAAAACTCATTTATTTAGTTTTAAATTTAACTAATGTAATTCTGATAGTATTCCCACTTTTTACAAAATGTAACTGTAATCTGAATACTTTGTTTTTTGATGTAACTGTAACAGATTAGTTACTAGATTTTTGTATCCTGATTACGTAACGCCGTTACATGTATTCCGTTACTCCCCAACCCTGGCAGTTGGATAGGAGTAAACTACAATAATCATGAAAAAATATGACTTTCATATTGACAACCAAAGTCAGCATCCAGCCCACAATGTTCATAGAACCTCTGAATGAACCTCCATGATTTTGCAGGTGTTATTGATGAATGCATATGATTGTTTTTTTATTTTAATAGGCAAAAAATATTTAATACAATATTAAATAGCTTTTGTCTATTGAAAACTCTAATCTTTTTCATGACCATGGGAATCCTGGCACTTTGATAAGAGTGAAGGACACCATTTCTTCACAGCCGATCACTGTAGAGATGGAATTGTTTTAGTCACACAGTGAACCACACAAATACAGTCCTATCAGACCAAATGCTAACAAATCTCCTGTCATCAAAAAAGAAGGAGTGAAACTCCATCGAGACATAAAAATGTAAAAGAAAGAAGTTAATAGCAAAATCACTTCCCTGATACAGTCGTGATGGTACAAATGAAAACAGTGCATTTTTATTTTGATAAATGGCATCTATTTCTTCACTGAAAGGGCTCGGGTTTCACATTACTGATAACTGACTGGTTGATGGTGACAGCACTAATGTCTCAGAGTTCACTCCTAAATAACTCTGCTATAAAGCACCATTTAATGGAAGTGTCTCCTTATGTAGTACACGTTAAACATTCAAAGTTAAAGTTACACACAACTGTAAATGGTAGAAATGATCTTAACATATGGTTTTACTGTTTAGTGTCAGAAAAGATAAAGCAAAAGTGAATTTATTTAACAGATTCTACAACCCCAAATAAGAAAAAGTTGGGACAGTATGGAAAACGCAAATAAAAAAAAGACTTGGAACTTTTTTTGGAATGTGTTGCAGGTCTGAATGACAGAAAAGGATGTATATTTACAAATGCAATGAAGTTGACCAGACAAAACATGAAATATTTTGTGATCATATTGTCTGCAATGAAATACAAGTCAAAAGTAAATTTAGAAATCACTACTTTCTTTTTTTATTTGCGTTTTCCATACTGTCCCAACTTTTTCTGATTTGGGGTTGTAATAAACAGATTAGAATAAATTGTTAATAGGATATTTCTACATAATAAAATGTTAAATATTTTAAATTTCAAAACATAAATATTGTAATGATTTACAACTTAAATATGTAGTCACGTGCTGGTGACATCCAAAACACTACAATAACCTATGTTAAAACATTTTATTTGTTTTGTTTAAACATAGCTGACAACTTAATCCCAATGAAAAACATAATCCTCTTTGTCAAATCTAAGTTTTACGTGTAATTTGACAATATTTTTCTCAGGGACAGTAAGAAACAAACCACAATCCTTCAAAGCAAAACTTGCAAAGAATTATGGACATACTTCTGGGTTGGAATACACAATATATCAGTATTATATCAGTTATTATCTGATATTAAAGTGTCCCTATTATGGATTTTCAAAAATTACCTTTCATGCAGTGTGTAACCTAGCCTTATAAAGCTGAAAGTGCATCATAAATAAATGTATTGTCTCTCAAAATGAGTCGTCGACTCTGAATCGTGTCATTTAAAATTCGAATCCCATTTCTGTGAAGTTCACACATCACAAGTTAGCATATTTGCATAATGCCCGCCTACATTCAGCATGGGCATCCTGCGAGAACTTGATGCCCACTCAAACGCTGTAGCTCTTGTGTGTGGATAACCTCATGTTGAAAAGACTGCTCTGCGCTGTGAAAGTGAATTCAGTTTATTTTCACTTCCAAAGGATGAAGCTGTGAAGAATCAGTGGATAAAATTCATCTTTACTACAATACCACAGCAATATAATCCCAAACTTTTGCTGTGTTCCTGTCATTTCACTGTCGACTGCTTTCTCCAGTCTCTGCGAGTTCTGCTATTGTCTAGAAATGTGTCGATTAATATAGAATGTAGGGCTGCCCTCGACTAAAGATTTTTATGATCGACTAATGTACTGTAGTACTGTATTTCCACAGAGACCAGCTGTTATTAATCTGTCTGTCATGGACTACGTGATTTGCATGCTGTTGTTGGGGATTCCCAAAACCAAATTATGAACTTTCAAATAGCATAACAGTGGCACTAAGATTTTTTTTTTTAGTTTATCAGTATCAGCTGATATTGGTCAGCCTATTGGCTCATTTCTGACTATTTTTACATTTAGATGACACTTTTCGCCATCTACTGATTTAAAGGCTGTTAAACGTAATCTGTAAAAGATACATCACAATGTCTTTCATACACTTGTTGTGTTGTGATGCCTAGCATGTAAAACAAATTTTTGTCAAAACAAATTCTAAAAAAATCAAAACCTAAAATCTTTCAGTCAATAATGAATTCTGTAGTTGAGATTGTCTCCCTGCCTGTGATTTCAGGTTCAACAATCCACTTTAAACAAACTTTAGGAATGCACAATTGTTTAAAAAAATTTAAATAAATCACACTCATCCTCTAAACTCCAATCTTACGGACTGTAACAGACTGGGTTAGGTCAGCTTAATTTATTCACAAAAAGTACACTACTAGATAAAGGACCCCATTCAAAGAATTTCCTAAAAGTGCCCCAGACCAAATCACAGTGAGGAAACCGCCGTTGTGCTTACCTGTGCAAAATGAGCCACAACTATGTTGGAGTTGGCCTGGTACCAATCTCCCTCCTTTAGGGTTTCATACATACAGCTATTTCTGAAAAAAATTCCCCTGTACTTACATTTACTGGAAACCAGCAGTTTAACCTAATAGGGTGCATAAGGTGTTTTAGTAGTTGCTAGGGAGTTACTGAAGTGGTTTCTTACTGTACCCCAAAAATCCAACCTCAAATCTCCAAGATATTCTGTTCTTACACTACAGAGGTAAAGGGTGTTTTCCAGGGATGCCATAGAAGAACCCATTTTTAGTTTCCCAAAGAACCACTCAGTGAACAGTTCTTAAAAGAACCATTTTTATCATGGAAAACATTTTTTTTTTTAAAGAACCTTTTACCACTATAAAGAACCTTTTATTCTATTAAAATGGTTCCATGGATGTTAAAAGGTTCTTCGTGAAACCATCAATGCAATTATATAACCTTATTTTCAAGCATGTAGGGGTGCCTGAATCCCCCCTCTGAAAAAGTGTATGGGGATTTTTACACCCCCTTTAAAACATAATACTATATTCTTCAATAAACCACTAGATTGGTGTCATCTTTCCTGTCTGAAGGACATTCTAGAGCAGGGGTCACCACACTCGGTCCTGGAGGGCCGGTGTACTGCAGAGTTTAGCTCCAACTTGCCTCAACACACCTGCCCTGAAGTTTCAAGTATACCAAGCAAGACCTTGATTATCTGGTTCAGGTGTGTTTGATTAGGGTTGGAGCTAAACTCTGCAGGACACCGGCCCTCCAGGAACAAGTTTGGTGACCCCTGTTCTAGAGTATCACTCTTTAGATATGGCTTAGATCCTTTCTGTAAGTCTATGCTGTAGGAGTATATTTCCAAAATTTAACACTCTAGAAATCCCTTAAAACACAACACAATGATACCTTCACCACTTATCAACCTGACATGGAAAGTATGAATTCACTTATCTTTTCAGATAGGAGTCTGGAGGTCAGAGTTTACCATATCCAAAAGCTATTTAAAGAACACGTTCCTATCAATTGACAAACCTAATTTTTCTACACTATCAGCTTGATGTTTGACAAACAACAAAAAGGCAAAGAAAGTCTAACAGTGATACACTGAAGGAGAATATTCAATTTACCTCTAGAGAACAGAATATTACATGCAGGCCCTTCAGACTTGGGCCAATGAGCAACACCCTATAAACCACAGAAAACACCCTAGCAACAGCCTTCTAATGCACTCAAAATACCTCAGCAACTAAATGTGTGTATTTATATGAAGTCAACTGTAACTGAAATTTAAAAGAACATTTAGTACTCTTTATGACACACTTGTTTACACACAAATACAGTGGGGAAAGAAATTATTTGATCTCCTGCTGATTTTGTACATTTGCCCACTGACAAAGAAATGATGAGTCTATAATTTTAATGGTAGGTTTGTTTTAACAGTGAGAGACAGAATAACTTCAAAAATAGGCATGATTACAAATGTGATATTGATTTTATACAAGTTCAAATAACAATAAAGTTAATATTTAGAGACTTACGTTTTAGACACCATATTACCTGGTTTTGCTCCATTTCGCAAACAAAAAATAATTCCAAACACAGCTACAGCCACTGATCTATAATAGAGAACTGGATTGCTCATGACGTCATGAAAGTGAAGCCGCCGCACCGCCATATTGGTATTCCCCACTGTTCCAATGCATTCTATTGAATTAATAGGAAATCGTACGAATTTAATGAGAAAACATCACCTAACAAGTCAGCGTTTTTAAATCTGAAGTATCCCTGTGCATTCTTACAATGCAAGCATCCTAGGCAGGTAAACGGTTATTTTATTAATGTCGGAAATTTCCCCTGCTTATTAAAAAGTTAGGTTCATATACATTACAGTAGCGAACATCAGATGAACACGATAAATATCAGACGGACACGACCTCAACATATACAGTATATAACAAATGACAAAGTGCTCATTCTGAAATCTGAAGAAACATTTATGCTTTGCATATACATATACCTTCGTCTTGTACAGTTATTCATTGTTTATAATTTTTTATAGTGTTTTTATTCGTACAGTAAGCTAACTGCTAATGTTTCAACAATGATTTTGTTAACAGCATTCGTTTTGAAGCAGGTAATGATTTAAACGGTGGTTAAATTAATTTTATTAATTTAGCATTTATGTTACATTTTGCATAAACGGTAATGCTAGTAAACATATTTGCGCGAGTCTGAAATAGATGTTGCTCAATCATGACATTAAAAATATACACATCATAATTTATTCAGAGAAATAACTGACTAATTTACAGTACGGAAGAAGCAAGAAGCTTTATTTCAAGATGATGCATGGTAAATTAAGCTTTTAATTTCAGTACAACAGAGCAATATAGTAACAGAGGTTATTATTCATTGTATATTCAAATCAATTTCTGATACTAATATGTTCATGTTTAATAATTACGTACATAAAGAAATAGGCTATATTTTGTGTTGGATCAGTTAACATTAACGTTACCTGTGTCGACAGTGCGCAGCAGACACACACACTTTAACGATTTAAATATATTGCTTATCCTGCCCAAAAAGACCATAAAATTGCAGATAACATCTGAAGTAAAAATTAATTTACATACACATTACATAAAAACTAATCCCGTTTGACTGATTCGCTTCAAATCGGGTGATTTTAGGTAATCAATGGTGCTCTCTGCTGGTAGGGAATAGTAAGATGGCGGATCGAACACTTCCGGTGGCTTCACTGCCTGTCGGCAGTTTAGAACACGAGCGATCCAGTCATTATATATAGATCAGTGGCTACAGCACTGTTTTGCGTCTCTGAGCAACATGACGATGTTTCGTTCCTGAATGAATCAACCGTTTAAATGATTCGGTTCAGTGGCAATGACTCACTTGTTAACAGTGACTTGCTGCCACCTGCTGGCGATTTTAATTTCACATTCAAATTATCTTTTCATTTTAAAATAATTTCAAATATCAGTATTCAATGTTTTGTTTAAATTATCAAAGCATTATGCATTTGTAACTGGCTAAAGCACTCCATGTCTCTCTGAGCTGCATTAAACAGTGTGTAAATACATCTAAATGCCACTTCAGATGCAACTTCTGCAAAGATTCATTTTGTTGATACTGGTTTCATTTGTTTGGTAACAGCCTAAATGTCTTAATATTCTAATTGACTGATTAAATGTAACAATTTGACTCAAAAGATATGCACACTTTTAGAAAAAAAAAAAAACTTTATTAAAGGTAAAATTGCCCATAAAAGGTAAAAATCAATTTAAACTTATATGAAAAGATTAATTTCTATCACTGATGTAAACTGACCACACAGAATATGAAGAATATCAAAAACTGCAGCTGTCCATGGTAGTCAGATATCAGCACAACACACTAGGCAAAATATCCCAAAAAATAGAGATATCATTTTTTTTTCAATATCGCACACCCCTACCGCGCACCCACCCGCTGTCCGCTTAGAATAAATTTCTTCCCGACCCGACAGTTCCCGCTAAATTTAGATTCCGTTTCCAGAATCTCACATTTAAATTTCTGCTACTGAAAGAGAGACAGGCTGACAAATAAAAGTGTAGTCTGCACAAAATTGTATTTGTTATTTTATTCGTCTTGTCAAGGGTCTTGAATTTATTGACAGCAAAATGTTAAATTAAGACACAATTCGTTTAACATTTTGCTGCCAACAGAGTAGGTAAAAAAGTGTCACAGAAAAAAATAAAAATTTACAAACATTGTATTTCTTATTTTTTATTTGTCTTGTCAGGATACAATTCGTTTAACATTTACAACACAATAGGAAAAAGTGTCACAGAGAAAAAAATGACATTGTAGATTGTACCAGTGCTGGATTATCCATAGACGGGATTGGGCGTGTGCCCTGGGGCACCAGCCAATAGGGGGGCACCAAGTGATTGAGATAATAGGTGTGTTCGACTAGAAGCCGCGCTGCATGATCAGGGTATGACACCAAAGAACCGCGAGAGCGATAAGAGAGCAGATGCATCCTTAAAGGGGTCCTATTATGCTCTTTTACAAAGTCTTGATTTTGTTTTGGGGGTGTAATAGAACATGCTCTTATGCTTGGTGGTTCGAAAATCGCATTATTTTTCACATAATTTACATTATTACAATACCTTTCTCCACAGCCTGACACAAACGGCTCGATTAGTTCCGGGTTTGATGAAGGCCCGCCTTCTGAAAAAACGAAATGTGTTGTGATTGGTTAGCTGTCCCAGTGCTTTGTGATTGGCGAACAGCTTAGACAGCGTTTCAGTATTGCCCCGCTCCTTGCCAGAACAGCAAGTTTGTCAATAATGCCATAGCAATTCAGACCTCGAGAATATTGAACAGGATTGTGCAGAACCTTTGCACGCACGGATATTGCAAGACATATTAAAGTGGTAATGTTATTGTTGTTGTTGTTTTTTTTTGGCTAAATCATGTTTTAGATAGGATGTCAACAACATCTTAAAAATAACTGCATTGACCATGTACAGATAAGTGCAACGGTATATGTATTATGTTTATTGTTCTTTAATTCTAACATTATAACATGAATTGCCATGAAACTGTTATACAGTTGAATTTATTTATACCATAGTTCAGTGTTTCCCACAGACACTATGGTGGCATATATATGCAAATGAATTCTCTGCCAGCGGGAGGCGCTGTTGGAGCGGGAGAGAGCGAGGTTTCCCTGGTAACGCTGTACACAAAACAGAGCTCCTCTCACAAACGCTGCTTTATCAGACACTATATGCAAGATGAAATGAAAATGACATCCAAAATTTGTAACTTTATAGATCGTTTTATGCCCAAACATACTACACACTGACTAAAATTCAAAAAGTGAAAAAGCATAATAGGACCCCTTTAAACTTTCGAATCGCTCTCGCGGTACTTTGATGTCATACACTGATCATTCTGCGCAGCGCCGCTTCAAGTCTAACACACCTAATGACTACTAGACCTTTAAAATATTTTTCATGTTTTGTATATATATATTAGTGCTGTCAAAGTTAACGCGTTAACGCAAATTCATTTTAACTGCACTAATTTTTTACCTGTGGCCCGACCCGTAGTTGGAGAAATGGAGATGCACAGTGTTGCCAACTTAGCAACATCGCAGACCCCTTTAGCGACCTTTTTCCCTTCAAAAAAGCACCCAAACCTAGTTTCTGAGAATCACCGGTACTGCGCGAGCTCCAGCTCTCCCAGCGCGCGCACACACCTCTCTCTCTCTCTGCGTCTGCTCAGTTTCTGTACAGCGCGGCAGAGAGGAGCAGCGCTTTAATTCAGTTAAACACAGATTATAGCCGAAATCACAGCACAGCTATTGTCTTTATCTTATGTGTATTTGATTTCATCAGACGACGGTGCGATTATCATGATTTTTTGTGCAGATTAACATCTTGGACGGGAGAGCTGGTTATGTCTTAATGGGTCGCGTTTCAGTCACTATTTCATATTCATTCCGTTGCAGGGCCGGCGCCACGGGGGGGGCGTGAGGGGGCGTCGCCCCCTCACTCAGACTATCCCGCCCCCTCACTCAAGATGAGTGTGAAAATAGATTTTATTTATGAAATATAATGGTTTATTTAAAAAACAGTTGCCAAACGAATAGGCTTTCTAGCATTAATACGATGCTACTATAGCAAAAATTTAGGACAGTCTGTTTCACAAAGTCGCATTTTAATTACATCTGACACACAAACTTCCCGCGCAAGCGGTTCAACTAAATGCAGGCATTATGCAGCACTACTGATTAAGCTAAAGGTATGATTAAATTTTTTTTTTTAATGTTAAATAGAGCGCTAGATTATCGTAGTTGGTTGATTATTTTGCTGTATTGTTTGATGCTGTTCAATTTGTTAAACTTAAAATGATGCATCTGTTAAATGGGCCGCAATGAATGTGTTATGTCAGGGAATCGGTCGCAATAAGCTTGTTTCATTGTAAAACAGACACAATTGAGTATTTCTGGTGGTTGTGGTGGTATACTGCCGCTCCCTATAAGCAGAGTAAGCAGTTTGCATAGGGCACCAACTCTCAGGGGGGCACAATCCCTGTTGCTTTTTTTTAAATTAAATTAAATTCGTTCTATATTAATATATACATACACATGAATAAAAATATAAACATGAACAGATAGCCTATATATAATGATAAAAAATGAAAGCAGTAGCGAAGCTAAGCACATGTGACGCGCCCTTCCCGCATCTGCGCTCGCGCCCGCCCTCGCTCATATTTGCGGCTGAATGCAAATTATCATAAATGATCGAAAACTATGCCCGGGAAAAGACATCAGCAGTCCAGGGCCCAGAAAGGAAAAAGCCCAAGATGAAGCCCGTGCATCATTTTCATGTACGTTCATAATCCTGTGAAACTTTTTTGGCTGTTGACGTTAATAATGTCTAATAATTTCACCATCAGCATCTGCCTTAATATTCTCTTTGAGTTTCCATGTTCTTGTAGCCATGGTAACCACAAATTAACCATGGTTTTGTTACTTCAAATAATAATTTACAAATAATACTTTTTTTTGTGGTTATAAAAACAGACCTAAGCGAACAATAGCCTTTAAAATGACTTATAAAACATTATATAAAACAATGAGGCAATAATGATCGGTTAATTACTTATAATCATATGGATTCATTGCATAACACTGTTAAAATACATAAAGTAATACAAAATATAAAATTTATGTACATTAGGCTGCATATTATTACAAATGCCTGCAAAGGGCACCAAAGGCCTGGTAATTGCTGCTGTTACACTTACAGGACGATCAAGTCCTTTAATATCGACCAAATATTTAATTAAAATATCCAATTAATCTTTTATTTTTGGCCACCTTTTTGCAATAGAAATGCTACAGCCTCTATAATTTATTCAAGAAAAACATGTGAACATCACAACCCTTACAAAAATTAGCTTACAAACCCTTACAAAAGCTGCTTAATTTTCTTTTGTGTGATTTCTGAATGCTTTGGACTATAAAATCAATCTGACAGCTGTATTAATAAAATCATAGCCATAGGTGGTAACTGTAATTGTAATTTGTAAATAATTCAATTTAATTACAATATATTTATTTGTTTACTTTTATATTTTATTAAAGGTCTATTTTGACCCCTATAGTTTTTGTTTTTTTTACTTCCATAATATTTTGGGGAGGGGGCACAACAATACAATTCTGCTTAGGGCACCCATTTGGCCAGCAGCGGCCCGTATTTGTGGTAAAACTGCTGCACTAAGACATGTTATTTCCTGGATGTCAGATTTTCGAATTTTATGCAATTTTGTTTTATTATACTCTGCCATCTGTATTTGCCAAGTAGGCTACCTTTTAGTAGGGTCATTCACTCAAAACACATTTTTCATTCCACTGCGGTACTTTTCCATTGTATTTCAAAGTAAATGCGCTACGGATGTGTTTGAATTTGAATGCTGCGCTCTGCCGCTCTCGTCTTTTATAGCAGCTTGTCCACGCATAATACATCATTCTAAAACACTGCACTGAAGAAGAAAAAACAAACAAAAAAAACTCTTCCACTGACCTTTCTCGCGACCAAAACACTATCTGTGTGTGAACCCAGTATTCTAATAGTTGTAGTAGTAGCGCGGGCAGGCTTGTTTATGGTCCGACAAATACGTGAATGGGCCACATATGTTTTTATTTATTTTACTTTGCGCTACGTCATCGCCCCCTTTCGTTACCTCAGTCGCCCCCTCATCAGTGCTGCGCTGGCGCCGGCTCTGTTCCGTTGTCTGACAACAGAAACAATAAAATATACCAATGAAAACAGTTTTATTGAGAATTTAGCTTCATCAAAATACAGTATGTGGGAAAAGATGGGGAAACAAATGTAATAATAAATAATAAATGTACATTTTGCATTTTCAGAAGTGAGCTGCCCTGTGTGCAAAAATGTAAACATGTTTGTGTCAGTAAATTGCTCAGTACAAAGAAAGAAGTAATGGGAACCTGGAATTTCTTTTTTCATGTGTCTAATAGACATGAACAAGTTCTTTGAAAAACATCTATGACCTTTGAAACATGTCTACTCTTCATGCTTTATGTTGACTATGGTTTCAGTAATAATAAACATACACTATATTGCCAAAAGTATTGGGTCACCCCCTTCTAATGAACAGGTTTGACTACTTTAGTAATTTCTATGAGTACAAATCTTAATGTTAAAGCATATAATGATATT
This sequence comes from Aspiorhynchus laticeps, assembly GCA_023376895.1. Classification (NCBI taxonomy): domain Eukaryota; kingdom Metazoa; phylum Chordata; class Actinopteri; order Cypriniformes; family Cyprinidae; genus Aspiorhynchus; species Aspiorhynchus laticeps. The sequence continues at coordinate 7,143,967 of CM041801.1, read as the reverse complement.
CTAGGAAAATGTGTGCTTCTAATATTATATCAACAGTTTGGACAGGACCCTTTTCTATTCTAACATGACAATGCCTCTGTGTATAAGGCAAGGTTCAAGAAGAAAATGATTGATTCAGTCAGTGTGGAAGAACTTGACTGGTCTGCATAAAAACAAGTCCTAATCCCAGTTTAACACCTCTGGTGTGACTGTAAATGCAGACCTTGAGCCAAAAACTCATCACCAAACACCAATATATATTATACACAGAGGCATTGTCATGTTAGAATAGAAAAGGGTCCAGTAGTCAAACCTGTTCATTAGAAGGGGGCGACCCAATACCTTTGGCAATATAGTGTACATTTGCATAAAGCATCCAAATTTGTCCATGCCCATGTTGATTAGAGTATAAAAAATTTGAAAAGTATTGATTTAAGGTACATTTAGAACAAATAAAAATTTGCGATTAATTGCGAGTTGACTCATGACAATCATGCGATTAATCGCGATTACATTTTTTAATCGATTGACAGCCCTAATATATATGCATGTATGCATGCATATATATATATATATATATATATATATATATATATTATTATTATTTTGCTGGAAGAGATGCAGCTGCATAGAAAATTAACAGTTAATGATACAATGTATACAGAGAGAATATAAAATATATGCACGCATATAAAGAACTGCAATTGGGTCAGGTCACAGTGTAATTGCGCGCTCCCCCAAGTCAGAGTCGAGCCCGCCAATTTATAATATTCAATTCACAATGATAGGTGTTGCCAAGTCTGCAGTTTTCCCGCGGAATTGGGCTACTTTAAGGGTGAATCCCATTTCTCTGTCTTACCCCTTCCCCTTACCCCTTCCCCTTAGTTTTGGGCGTTCATGTGAGAGTAAGTATCCCAATTATCGTTTTGATCGAGGGGTAGGGCTAAGATGAAGTGGTAGATACCCCTTAAAACCAAGCATTTTCACGAGCTTACTTGAAACCAAGGGGTACCCAGAACACACTGCGCAACCGGCAACAATGTCGGCCAGATCATCCAGAGAATCCCATTTTCGGCTTAAATAATTTATTTAAAAATTACGACAGTCTTGTTTTGTGCTCTACACAGTCCTGTACATATATATTTGCAACCATGTTCTTAATTGAAACGTTTTAAAAATCGCTAGTTTGCTACGCTAACGTTACATCGCTGATTTGCACAACAATCGCAAAAACATCACTAATAAAACCCACGCAATCGACATACACACACTTACAGATGGCATCTTGGAAGTTTGTGATCAACGCTTGTCGCCTCTGGTGACGTAGCAGCCAGCTAGCGACGATGTACGATGACGTAACCGTAACCAAGTGGTGTCTCATTTCATAGGGGTATGTTTTCACCCCTAGCGCTTACCACTCGGTTTCGAGGGACAAGGGCTAGGGGTAAGATGAAGGGGTAGGGGAAGGGGAAGGGGTAAGACAGAGAAATGGGATTCACCCTAACACTCTTTCCGCGGTATGTTTTTCATGTCCGCGGGTTGAGACGACCCCAATAATGTGATATTTAACCCCTGGAATGCGACTTTTACCAGGGGAACCCCGCCAAAAAATGTGTATTTTACCCCCATGAATAAGATTTTTACCAGGGGATTCCCCTGAAAAGCAATTGGGATACTTTTAAGTAGCAATTGGGCGGGTTTTCCTGAGAAAACCTGGCAACCCTGTGGCACATAGCCAGGGCTCTACAGTGCAACTGAAAAGTACTGCGTCCGACTATCAAAACATACCCGATCTGCATATTTGTGTTTGCGCTGAGGGGAAGTTCAAAGATTTCTACTTGCGTGTTTGTGCAGCGTTGAGTAATGTATCGCAGACATATGTTGATTCCTTGAATGCAATGTTAATCAGAATCCACTCAAGATACTTTTGTTCATTTCTGAGTTATGCAAGTTTAGCTCACAAATCCTCTCATTATAACAAACAAAGTGTACTGTAGACAGGGTGTAAATAAGAGATTCGTTGTGCAGTGTGTAGAGAGCGTTGATTATAATGGAGCTTTGTGAGATTGCGATGAACTGAAGTCAGTGACAGCTTTTAAAGATTCTAAGAGAGTTTGCAAATGTGATATTAAATTAATACAACAGTTCAATAAACGATAAATTAATATAAAGTGATGTACATTGAATGACTTTAACAATTTCCTCAAGGAAAATAGTTTCAAACAGTCACAGCTGAGCCGCTACACATCTCCATTCAAACACAGCATTGTTTCGTTTATGAATGAACCTGCGTTTTTAAATGAATCTAGTGAGTCAATGATTCAATTACCCATTCATAAAGACGGTCACTTGCTTCGTTCCTGAATGAATCAGCCGTTCAAACGAATCAATTGAATAAATGATTCAGTGATAAAATCTGTGACTTGAAGCCACCAGCTGGCAGTTTTATTTTTATGTTTAAAGTGTAATTTGTTATTTAAATAATTTCAATCAAACAATAGTTCTATATTCAATATTTTATATTTAAAACATTAATCTCACAACATTGTTAAAAATTTAAAATATCCATGCCACCTCTGAGCCTCTGTAAATGTCTGTAAATTTACCTACATGCCACTTTTGTGTTCTTCTGTGCCACCTTTGTAGTGGAAACTAATTTTGTTAGTATTGATTTTAGGGATGTCAACGATTAATCGACGATCGATTAATTGTCGATAAGAGACGTAATCGATAAAAGCTATCGATGGTCGATTAAGCAGTTTCATTTTGGGGTGCGTGCGGCTCGTGCGCAAAACACGTGCAAACGGCTGTGAGTGACGGTGAAGCGGCTGGATCTTACAAGAAAATAATTTACTAATGTACAAACTATACTTTTAATATGATCCAAACTATAAAAGTACATTAAAACAGATACAGTACAAATTTATTTTGTATTGAAATGTAGTAATAAGTCATGTTCAATCATAATTTCCCTAGATAATTATTGCATATCGGGCACTTCGCTTTGACAGGGCTGCGCACGCGAGCAGGACAGATATAGTCTATTCATTCATACAACTTGTTAATTCGTTCCTATGACATATTAATTTGTGGCAGCTGTCCATGTTTCATTAATTTGTTCCCTAGAACAGGGGTTCCCAAACTTTTCTATTCCACGACCCACCTAGACAAGTATAATCTATTTCAAGACCCACCAAAATATTTGAGATAAAAAAAACAATTGACATTACTATAAGCTTAATCATAATTAAAAGCATAATATGGCAGAAATTAAGTATTTAAGAAAAATAACCATTTTATTTTATAGGCTAGTACCACTGTAAACATTCACTACTAATATTTACGTTTTAATTTCTTAATTTACAGACGTTAATGAGTCTAGAAATATGTCCATAAAACCTCCAAACGCGCTCACTCCGGTGCGGCTATGAACTGTAATCTGCTGCGAGTGCTATAAAAAAAATGTGCCCTCACAACCCAACACTTTATTATTTTATTTTAGCAAAGCATAAGAAGCGAAGCAGAATTCTCAAACAGTTTAGAGATTAAAATAATTTTGAAATAATTGTAAAAATAATAAACATATGCGTCTCATTTTAAATAAACACTAAAAACCGAGAAGACAAATTTACTTCAGCCAGAAATTTACTTTTGCAATGGTTAAATAAATGTTCAGCTATATCTTCAAAATATTTTTTTATATGTGGAATATGTTGCATGAGCATGTGTAAATGTTTGTATAGTGTTACAATTAACCCCGCATTTGTGCCCCGCTCAACCTGTACATGTGAAATGCTTTTTTACGGACAGTTTATGGATTAAATGCATATGAAGGAACGAAAACAACAAACTCTTTACATCTCTGGGAAAGATACAGTGCAGAGTTCAAACAGACGATAGAAATTAATGAACAGCCTACCTGATACAGTTTTCGCAACATTTGAATTTTCCGGTGTATGCAATCTCATGCAGAACACAGCGCAGTGAAGTGAGAGAGTTTCTTCTCATTAATAATGCAGACCGAGCATTTTAATAATGAACCGTCGCACTGAGACCCTCACTGTTATTACAACTCGTGCGCGTCCGCGCTTCAAAACACGCAACGCATGTTTTAAATCCCGGCCTTTGCGATTCGAAAATTGCACTGAGCAATATCACAATTCTTAATTAATCTTTGTATATCGTCCAGCCCTAAGAACTGTGTGTGTGTTGTTGTGTGTGATCCATTTAGCTGCCGCCAAGTGGCTTTGTGCGACCCACAGTTTGAAAAACCCCTGCCCTAGAAAACCCATGATTTAACTTAAATGCGGGAACAATTACATAGTAACGAATTCTTAATTCATGGCCACGAAATCTTTCATTTCCCCACAGTAAGAGATGCGAAAACAGTGATTAACAACAATGAAATAAACCTGCGAATCTAGAGGGTGAGACAGTGAGGATTTGGTAAAAGAAACAATAAATATTATTAAATTCGTGACCATCCGGAAAAAACAGAACACAAAGCCGCATATGACTTGATTTAAATGTATGCGCTCGGCATGAATCAAAAAGCATGGTCGCGATGTAACATTTGCCTGCTAACCAATTATTTCTCTTATTAACAAAGCTTTGTACCTCACTTGTGTCATAATACTCACATTAAAATGTTTCAAATGGGTAACAGTGTGTTTGTAGCAACGCCGGTGGTTCTGGAAGCGGATCACTGACCGCGCGTCACAGCCCCACGCGCCGTACTTGCGTTTGGGATCATTTTATTTTAAATCCCGATAATGTCAATTGCAAACATTGCTATGATGTTTTAAAAATAAAAAACGAGCACCATGAAACCATTTAAAAAGGCGCATTCAGCGATCTCCGTGACAGGATATGAAACAGCACACAAAGTATAATGATCCCGTGCCTAACTACGGCGCGCTCTTCCTTTTATCAAATGATCATAATCACATCTATTCATTTTACCATCCTGCCACTAGCCTTTTATTCAGACTAAAAACCCTTTTCATTCGGGTGAGGAAGCTGGCGTTTTGAGTGGCGTTTGCACATCCTGTCATGCCGGTGACTATATGCCACTGCAATAGACGCATTTTGCAGTAGTTAAGGTTAACGATTAATCGATTAATTGATCGTTAATTTAAACGACGATCGATTATGGAAATTATTGAAAATTGACATCCCTAATTGATTTCTTTTGATTGGTAACTTATTCTTATTATTCTACCTGTTCTTATTCAATTTTTTATATATAAATTTTGGAAAAGCTTATAAATATAGATTTTTGAATTTGACAATGACCTACTTTTAATAAAAAAAATAAAAAAAAATAATAAAAAAAGCCATTACAAAAAATGCCCATGTACGTAAATCACTTTAAGGAGTCAAATATCACCTTGTAATGGGAAGGCAAATTTTTGTTATTGATCAGAAGGTGCTACTGAATTTGGGGGGGGGACTTCAAATGTGCTCACCCTAGGGCACTACACTGCGTTAATCTGGGCCTGGGTTGTACAAATATAGCTATTATGATTAGCTATTTTTATCCGTCTTGTCAAAATACTAAATTCGTTAACATTTTGCTGTTAACATAAGAAAAAAATATATATAAATACAACATCATTTAAAATTATAGGCTAAGCAAAATATAAACAAAACTGAGTTGAACGTCCTTCAAGGACAGGGCATCCACACTTTGCTCCATCCTTATTCTGCTCAGTCACTCATCACAACCTGCCTGTACTGTCTGAGGGCCTTTCCTTTCAGAACAGCATATCTGTGCTTTATTCTTATTCACCACCGGTACAGCCTGCTCTGAGGACCGTTATGCACATGCTGTGCACAGACCTCGCAAATAAAATGCATGATGCAGGTTCATGCGTTCATAAAGACAGTCACCTGCTTCGTTCCTGAATGATTCAGTGATAAAATCTGTGACTTGCCGCCACCTGCTGGCAGTTTTATTTTTATGTTTAAAGTGTCATTTGTTATTTAAATCATTTAAATCAAACAATAGTTTGTGTTTCGAATAATAACAGTCCTGAGTGCAGGCTGTACCGGTGGTCAATAAGAATAAAGCACAGATATGCTGTTCTGAAAGGACCTCTGGAACGGGATATTGTCAGACCGCCCGCTCCCGTTCAAATTACACCAGTTACCGACCGCTACCGCGGTTTATTCGGGAATTTAATCCTGCATCGCAAGAAATTTGGTCGTGTCCCACGGTTCCCTACTTCAGGGCAGACCTCTACTTCATGGCGTAGTGTGTTACAAATTGTTCTCTTGGTGACTATGGTCCCAGCTGCCTTGAGATCATTGACAAGATCCTCCCGTGTAGTTCTGGGCTGATCATTGAAACTCCAAGAGGAGAGATCTTGCATGAAGCCCCAGGCTGAGGGAGATTGACCGTTATTTTGTGTTTCTTTCATTTGCGAATAATCGCACCAACTGTTGTCACCTTCTCACCAAGCTGCTTGGCGATGGTCTTGTAGCCCATTCCAGCCTTGTGTAGGTCTACAATCTTGTCCCTGACATCCTTGGACAGCTCTTTGGTCTTGGTCATGGTGGAGAGTTTGGAATCTGATTGATTGCTTCTGTGGACAGGTGTCTTTTCTACAGGTAACAAGCTGAGACTCCCTTTTAGACAAGTGCTCCTAATCTGTATAAAGACACCTGGGAGCCAGAAATCTTGCTGATTGATAGGGGATCAAATACTTATTTCACTCATTAAAATGCTAATAAATTTATAACTTTTTAAAATGTGTTTTTCTGGATTTTATTGTTGTTCTGTCTCTCACTGTTCAAATAATCCTACCATTAAAATTATAGACTGATCATTTCTTTGTCAGTGGGCAAACGTACAAAATCAGCAGGGGATCAAATAATTTTTTTCCCCACTGTATGCCCTGCATTGACTGCTGATTTTGTTGCTTTCCCATTAGCACAACACCAAACTACATTTCATTGAAAACTGTCATTTCTGAGAATCCTTGTTTACCTGTCTGCATCTTTAAAGCCTCCCTTGTGTGCGGTTGCCACACCGTCTCAGCAAGACCTTCTTCATTAGAAGCTCTATAACTAGAGATCTAATTACCGCTCCTACAGATAATGAGGGGCAATAGGTTTGGCATTAGTTTAATTAGGTTTCTGAATAAAAATGTTCTGGAACATCCTAGGTCCTCATGTAATGCTTTTATGATCTGTTTTAAAGGGATCATTTCCATACACTCATGTTGTTGTATCACTTTATTTCTTTTGCAGAATATTGAAGAAAGTTGTAGTTCAAACGACTCACTGATTTCCATTGTATGGACCAAAAACACAACATTTTTCAAAGTATCTTCTTTTGTGTTCAACAGAAAAAGAAGTCATACAGTTTTTGAATGCCATGAGGGTGAGTAGATGATAACAAAAGGATCGTTTTTGGGTGAACTGTCCCTTTATCTAACGTGCTTCAGCCAATGACCCACCCACAACCACTCTCTTTGACAGCTCTCTGTAAACATAATGGTCTGTAATTTTCACCTTAAATGTTTCACTGAGTCACTGCAGTCAAACGCATATTTCAAGCGGATAATTACATATATTTGTCATGGCTAAATTAAACACTTAAGACAAAAAATAGCATTAATAAAATGTTATTTCCTTTGGACTGGAATGTGTGTAATGTTCACACAGTACACTTATTTAAATAGACAGTATTTTTCCTGATATTGTGAAATATTTTTACTATTTAAAATAACTGTTTTCTATTTAAATATATTTTAAATGTAATTTATTCTGGTGATGCAAAGCTGAATATTCAGCATCATTACTCCAGTCTTTTGACACAATCCTTCAGAAATCATTCTAATATGCTAATTTGCTGCTCAAGAAAAAAAATCTTAGTGTGGAAAAACTAGTCCACTCCTTTATTTATTGCATCAAATACCAAACAGCAACAAGTGTATCCAAGCAGGTGCAAATTATTAGAACAACAGAAAGTGGTCTGTACTCAAATGAAAAAAAGCCCAAAGCAACAGTAGCTTGACCTTCTTTTCTTTGTTCCCAAACATGACATAAGAACGCAAGAATGAATGGCAATAGCAGACAAAGGGTAACTAAAACAACACTGCAAGAAGACTAAAGAACCCTAGGATACAGGCAGATGCTGCCATGCATCCAAACACTTGACTCAAACATCCCAAATACTTGGCATAAGCTGCATCTACAGTGTTAGAATGGAATGAGACTGACTTTAGAAGCAACTAAAGTTTAGGTTGGGTGTGAAGTGCACAGGCAGACTGGCAAGGAGACAATGAACATACGTCACCAGAGCAGCTCCCTTTTCACAACGAATGCTATCAGTCTACTGCACAAAAACACGACAAGCACTCTGCATTTGAATTAAAAATTCTGTTCTCTTGATAAAATTCAGGCAACATTTCAGCCAGTATTGAAACTGGCTGGGATATTTTATCATAAAATGTTTTATCAGAACTGTCTGTCTGCGTGTCCAACTGGACAAAAGGAACATTTAACACTGTATTTTGTTTCCAAGCCATGATTTATGGACAGAGCTGTTGGGGACTTGTCCTCTGAAATATACATTACTTCAATTTCCAGACTGTTCATGAAAGAGTTCACTCAGAAGCCAAAACTTTTTGTTCTTACTTAACCTCATGTGATTTTTTTTGTTTTTGTTTTTCTTCCACACAGTCAACACTTGCATTTGATCATTTCATGTATAAGTGAAGAAAGACTTCTTCTGTCTAGTCTAAACACAAGTTTATTTGTGTAAGGCAGGGTCTTTGCAGCCCACAACACAGAAAAATGTCTCTGGTACATTAGTGTCTTCGGAGTAACAAAACCCTCCATCAAAGCTAGGTACAAACAATGTACAAAACAGCTGCGGAATTGGTTTCTCCCAGTAGTTATAATTCACTGGCTCTTTAAACATATGACCAAATGTTCCAAAACTTCATCCACTCTCATTAACAGTTAAACATGTTCGCTTCTGGAAGCGGATCACTGACCGCGCGTCACAGCCCCACGCGCCGTACTTGCGTTTGGGATCATTTTATTTTAAATCCCGATAATGTCAATTGCAAACATTGCTATGATGTTTTAAAAATAAAAAAAACGAGCACCATGAAACCATTTAAAAAGGCGCATTCAGCGATCTCCGTGACAGGATATGAAACAGCACACAAAGTATAATGATCCCGTGCCTAACTACGGCGCGCTCTCTTCCTTTTATCAAATGATCATAATCACATCTATTCATTTTACCATCCTGCCACTAGCCTTTTATTCAGACTAAAAACCCTTTTCATTCGGGTGAGGAAGCTGGCGTTTTGAGTGGCGTTTGCACATCCTGTCATGCCGGTGACTATATGCCACTGCAATAGACGCATTTTGCAGTAGTTAAGGTTAACGATTAATCGATTAATTGATCGTTAATTTAAACGACGATCGATTATGGAAATTATTGAAAATTGACATCCCTAATTGATTTCTTTTGATTGGTAACTTATTCTTATTATTCTACCTGTTCTTATTCAATTTTTTTATATAAATTTTGGAAAAGCTTATAAATATAGATTTTTGAATTTGACAATGACCTACTTTTAATAAAAAAAATAAAAAAAAATAATAAAAAAAGCCATTACAAAAAATGCCCATGTACGTAAATCACTTTAAGGAGTCAAATATCACCTTGTAATGGGAAGGCAAATTTTTGTTATTGATCAGAAGGTGCTCCTGAATTTGGGGGGGGGACTTCAAATGTGCTCACCCTAGGGCACTACACTGCGTTAATCTGGGCCTGGGTTGTACAAATATAGCTATTATGATTAGCTATTTTTATCCGTCTTGTCAAAATACTAAATTCGTTAACATTTTGCTGTTAACATAAGAAAAAAATATATATAAATACAACATCATTTAAAATTATAGGCTAAGCAAAATATAAACAAAACTGAGTTGAACGTCCTTCAAGGACAGGGCATCCACACTTTTTGCTCCATCCTTATTCTGCTCAGTCACTCATCACAACCTGCCTGTACTGTCTGAGGGCCTTTCCTTTCAGAACAGCATATCTGTGCTTTATTCTTATTCACCACCGGTACAGCCTGCTCTGAGGACCGTTATGCACATGCTGTGCACAGACCTCGCAAATAAAATGCATGATGCAGGTTCATGCGTTCATAAAGACAGTCACCTGCTTCGTTCCTGAATGATTCAGTGATAAAATCTGTGACTTGCCGCCACCTGCTGGCAGTTTTATTTTTATGTTTAAAGTGTCATTTGTTATTTAAATCATTTAAATCAAACAATAGTTTGTGTTTCGAATAATAACAGTCCTGAGTGCAGGCTGTACCGGTGGTCAATAAGAATAAAGCACAGATATGCTGTTCTGAAAGGACCTCTGGAACGGGATATTGTCAGACCGCCCGCTCCCGTTCAAATTACACCAGTTACCGACCGCTACCGCGGTTTATTCGGGAATTTAATCCTGCGTCGCAAGAAATTTGGTCGTGTCCCACGGTTCCCTACTTCAGGGCAGACCTCTACTTCATGGCGTAGTGTGTTACAAATTGTTTTCTTGGTGACTATGGTCCCAGCTGCCTTGAGATCATTGACAAGATCCTCCCGTGTAGTTCTGGGCTGATCATTGAAACTCCACGAGGTGAGATCTTGCATGAAGCCCCAGGCTGAGGGAGATTGACCGTTATTTTGTGTTTCTTTCATTTGCGAATAATCGCACCAACTGTTGTCACCTTCTCACCAAGCTGCTTGGCGATGGTCTTGTAGCCCATTCCAGCCTTGTGTAGGTCTACAATCTTGTCCCTGACATCCTTGGACAGCTCTTTGGTCTTGGTCATGGTGGAGAGTTTGGAATCTGATTGATTGCTTCTGTGGACAGGTGTCTTTTCTACAGGTAACAAGCTGAGACTCCCTTTTAGACAAGTGCTCCTAATCTGTATAAAGACACCTGGGAGCCAGAAATCTTGCTGATTGATAGGGGATCAAATACTTATTTCACTCATTAAAATGCTAATAAATTTATAACTTTTTAAAATGTGTTTTTCTGGATTTTATTGTTGTTCTGTCTCTCACTGTTCAAATAATCCTACCATTAAAATCATTTCTTTGTCAGTGGGCAAACGTACAAAATCAGCAGGGGATCAAATAATTTTTTTCCCCACTGTATGCCCTGCATTGACTGCTGATTTTGTTGCTTTCCCATTAGCACAACACCAAACTACATTTCATTGAAAACTGTCATTTCTGAGAATCCTTGTTTACCTGTCTGCATCTTTAAAGCCTCCCTTGTGTGCGGTTGCCACACCGTCTCAGCAAGACCTTCTTCATTAGAAGCTCTATAACTAGAGATCTAATTACCGCTCCTACAGATAATGAGGAGCAATAGGTTTGGCATTAGTTTAATTAGGTTTCTGAATAAAAATGTTCTGGAACATCCTAGGTCCTCATGTAATGCTTTTATGATCTGTTTTAAAGGGATCATTTCCATACACTCATGTTGTTGTATCACTTTATTTCTTTTGCAGAATATTGAAGAAAGTTGTAGTTCAAACGACTCACTGATTTCCATTGTATGGACCAAAAACACAACATTTTTCAAAGTATCTTCTTTTGTGTTCAACAGAAAAAGAAGTCATACAGTTTTTGAATGCCATGAGGGTGAGTAGATGATAACAAAAGGATCGTTTTTGGGTGAACTGTCCCTTTATCTAACGTGCTTCAGCCAATGACCCACCCACAACCACTCTCTTTGACAGCTCTCTGTAAACATAATGGTCTGTAATTTTCACCTTAAATGTTTCACTGAGTCACTGCAGTCAAACGCATATTTCAAGCGGATAATTACATATATTTGTCATGACTAAATTAAACACTTAAGACAAAAAATAGCATTAATAAAATGTTATTTCCTTTGGACTGGCATGTGTGTAATGTTCACACAGTACACTTATTTAAATAGACAGTATTTTTCCTGATATTGTGAAATATTTTTACTATTTAAAATAACTGTTTTCTATTTAAATATATTTTAAATGTAATTTATTCTGGTGATGCAAAGCTGAATATTCAGCATCATTACTCCAGTCTTTTGACACAATCTTTCAGAAATCATTCTAATATGCTAATTTGCTGCTCAAGAAAAAAAATCTTAGTGTGGAAAAACTAGTCCACTCCTTTATTTATTGCATCAAATACCAAACAGCAACAAGTGTATCCAAGCAGGTGCAAATTATTAGAACAACAGAAAGTGGTCTGTACATAAAATGAAAAAAAGCCCAAAGCAACAGTAGCTTGACCTTCTTTTCTTTGTTCCCAAACATGACATAAGAACGCAAGAATGAATGGCAATAGCAGACAAAGGGTAACTAAAACAACACTGCAAGAAGACTAAAGAACCCTAGGATACAGGCAGATGCTGCCATGCATCCAAACACTTGACTCAAACATCCCAAATACTTGGCATAAGCTGCATCTACAGTGTTAGAATGGAATGAGACTGACTTTAGAAGCAACTAAAGTTTAGGTTGGGTGTGAAGTGCACAGGCAGACTGGCAAGGAGACAATGAACATACGTCACCAGAGCAGCTCCCTTTTCACAACGAATGCTATCAGTCTACTGCACAAAAACACGACAAGCACTCTGCATTTGAATTAAAAATTCTGTTCTCTTGATAAAATTCAGGCAACATTTCAGCCAGTATTGAAACTGGCTGGGATATTTTATCATAAAATGTTTTATCAGAACTGTCTGTCTGCGTGTCCAACTGGACAAAAGGAACATTTAACACTGTATTTTGTTTCCAAGCCATGATTTATGGACAGAGCTGTTGGGGACTTGTCCTCTGAAATATACATTACTTCAATTTCCAGACTGTTCATGAAAGAGTTCACTCAGAAGCCAAAACTTTTTGTTCTTACTTAACCTCATGTGATTTTTTTTGTTTTTGTTTTTCTTCCACACAGTCAACACTTGCATTTGATCATTTCATGTATAAGTGAAGAAAGACTTCTTCTGTCTAGTCTAAACACAAGTTTATTTGTGTAAGGCAGGGTCTTTGCAGCCCACAACACAGAAAAATGTCTCTGGTACATTAGTGTCTTCGGAGTAACAAAACCCTCCATCAAAGCTAGGTACAAACAATGTACAAAACAGCTGCGGAATTGGTTTCTCCCAGTAGTTATAATTCACTGGCTCTTTAAACATATGACCAAATGTTCCAAAACTTCATCCACTCTCATTAACAGTTAAACATGTTCGCTTCGCTGAGAGAGAATGGGATGCAATTAAAACGCATGGAAAACATTCTAGGAAGAAAATAGTGGGATATAACGACACATTTCTAATTTCTAGGTTTAATTTTACCCTTATGGCAAAGCAAATACAATTTCCAAAGAAAGTTTCAGCGTGCAAAGTGCCTCGGTTTAGCGGTCCTGTATAGCTACAGAAATACTAAATTACAAAACGCCAAACAAATCTTTGCACTGACCTGCACGACTCGGTAAGATCCAGAGCAGATGAAAACACCACAGCATATTCATATGTGAAGAAGTGAAATGTGTTCCCGATGATGGTGACTTTACACCTGGAAAGCGCTCTGGTTTAATGGAGATGCAACGACGCCACGGAAGACGTTAACCCCTGCTGCGTCACAAGGAGGGCTCTCTTCTCACAAACTAACGAAAAACAAATAAGAGCAGCTAATAATAATAAAAACATTCACTAGTTTTTACGAGTAGCTAATTAAACCAAATAAATTTGTCAGGTAGGCTACCATACTGCGTCATAAAATAATAAACAAACATGTAATAATTTGAGTTGATTTTTAACCCTCTGCTAAGAAAATCAGTTCATTACAAGCTAGAAAACAAATCACGTTGTGTGGGGGGGGGGGGGGGCTGCAACCTGTGATCGCGTGCAGTTGCTGACGCTCGCTAAAGCGTTCTTATGTGGCCCGTTTTATCGGTTTCGCAATCGATCACGTTCAGCAAAGAGGGGAGAGGATGGAAAGTGGGAGGCAGTTGGGGGGGGGGGGTTCCTTGGCACCGGTTTTGTCGATTTTTTCCTACCTTGTCAGGTTTTCCTACCGTAGCGCAAAATTATAGCTATATCTATCGATCCACCCTACCTCATCAAAGCCTGCTTCGCGCCTGTGACTACTTAAATAATTCAGTGTAACTTTGCTGTAGATTCGTATTAGGCAATGATATAGGCTATTTACAGTGGCAAGAACATCATCAGATTGTGCTACCACTATAAAATAAACAGGTAGGATGATTTTACAGCGCAAAATACCTCATCAGATTGTCCTACCACTGGCCCTGGTTTCACATACTTTATAAACATCTTAAAGACCTCTAATAAATGTATATTTGACTTCTAATAGGATACATCCTATGCAGACGAGCAAACACTAAAATCCATCTTGCAGATGTAAATGCAGATTTCATATAGACGTCTCTCCATGATGTACAAGGGACTGCAGACAACCATCACAAAACATGAAAACAGTCGTGGATCATTCAGGTAACAGACTGTTAAGAACCAAAGGGCATGTCAAATTTTGAATGAGGCCATTTTTATAAATTCAGTATTTTTTTTCCTTGTGTATATGTAGACATCTGTTAGGTGAAATAGCTCAAGGACAGTAAATAAAAACATAATACTAAATAAAAACAACATGCAATTTTTATGACCCTCTCATTTGCCTGTTACGTTTTACATTAAATTTCAATATTCATTTAAACATTAAATGAATATTGTATTAAAGTAATCACGTGGACAATCTAAAATACTTTTCGGATGTAATTTGATTACCACCCATTTAAAATGTTACTCATACTTTATTTTAAATACGTAAGTTGCATGTATTCCATAACCCTCTGACCCTGGTAACCTCATAGCAACCGCAGGGGTATTCATTTTCTTTTCATCCATCGACTGTTGATAACCACATGGCCTTAAAATCTTCAGACGTCTAGCTTTTACAAGTACTTCTAATTGAAAACCATCAAACGTTAAGCTTTCAAGCAAACTTCAAAGTTTGTCTTGACAAACTTTAGTTGATTTTGGCTGATTGGTTGCAGCAATAAGTTGCCAATATTTCTAAATAATGACTAGGGCAAAAGGTTACCACAACATTGGGTAAACCATTTCCTAATCGCTTACAATCCCGAAATGATCACCATGAAGATTTTTGAAGAACTTAGACTTTTTTTAGTTTAGGCTTTTTTTCCTTTTTAAATAACTCCTAAATTTAAGCTGAAACATACTGATTACAACCGCCAGAGAAGCTCTTCACTTAAAAGTTAAGCATACTCATGCACACTTCTGTAATACCAACTCCTTTTGAATCAATGAGTAATACACCGCTTTAATAAAACAGTATAAAATCATTTATTGGGATCCAAAAAAAATGCATGTATAAAAGTAACAAAAGCTTAAAAAAAAAAAAAAAAAGTATAAAACGGCGTTGTCATTTTCCTCTGGGGTACAAAATTACACCAAAAGCCTGCAACACAGAGAGAGAACTAATTAAAACATTAGTTCGTTTTTTTTTTTTAGAGACTATAACTTTAAGTCTAAGACAAAGTACACAAGAGTAGTACAGTCACATTTGAACAACATTCATAGGCCTCAGATTTCCCCACTCAAAGATTAAGGAGCTGTAGAGGCATGCATAAGTATTACATAGTTAGAAAACAGCTTTCCAAAGAATTCCCAAAATGCACACTGGGAGAACGTTGGTGCTACACATACAACAAAATAGACTTTTCTAACAACTTATAATATATAAATACATGAATAAATTCTGCCGAAATACAGATCCATTGTCAGGGTTCCAATACTCTTTCATCCAATAAATTTGGACTTTTCCATGATCTTTCCAGAAATGTTACAAGACTTGAAATAACCTGCCATAGAAAATTGGATCTCCACCCAGTATCATGTTGTAGCTGTGCTAAAGAGTTATACTCTACATTACATGGACCGATTAGGATGCTTAACCCTTTTAAATCAAAGATCAGGAAATGATCCTAAATGACCATAAAAGGCAACCGTTTTATCAGGATTCAGATCATGAGCAAAACAGACCTTTCAGTACCACAGTTACCAAATATGTGAAACATGTGGGAATTTGGGGGGGGGGGGGGGGGGTTAAAACCACCAAAGAATCTGTATTGGACTACTTTACTGATTAGGAGTTATGTACATGGCAGTTATGACATGCATCCAGATTAATTCTCCTGTTGTGTTACAGTCATTTTGATCTGGAGACCATCTTCTTTTGGACACAAATGCTAGTTAAATGTTATTTCACTGGACTAAAACTTGCTCACACAGGGTATAACAACTTCCTCTCCTCAAAATTTTCATAATCTTCCTACCTGATTACAGTTTACCTGATTACCTGATTAAAACCACCAAAGAATCTGTATTGGACTACTTTACTGATTAGGAGTTATGTACATGGCAGTTATGACATGCATCCAGATTAATTCTCCTGTTGTGTTAGTCATTTTGATCTGGAGACCATCTTCTTTTGGACACAAATGCTAGTTAATGTTATTTCACTGGACTAAAACTTGCTCACACAGGGTATAACAACTTCCTCTCCCCAAAATTTTCATAATCTTCCTACCTGATTACAGTTGTGGTGACCAGCCTATTAAAAATAGCTTATAAATTCTGTTATGTTGTATTACAAAATATTGGATTCAACCTTTTTAATCAACTTGTTTACCTTCAATTAGCACAGGTTCTGCATTTCTTTTTGGAACCGACTGTTCATAGCCCTTACTGATCTGAGCTGCACCTCAGTTTGAGTGAACATTCCCAAAATTATCCACAAATAATGCATTTTTAACTCAAAAACTGAAAATCATTGAAGCCTACGACCAATCACAGGGCTCCAGACTCACAGGGGCTCCAAAAAACAAACAGAAACAAACTGAGTCATTGGCTCATATAAGAAACAAAATTAGGTGCAAATTTTTTTTTTTACACGTTAGTCATACTGTCTTGGGTTTAGGTCTCATCTTTTCTTGTCCATTTAGATGTCCTGGAAAGCGGGAACTAAAATGTAATTTCCAACTTGAGAACTATACTTCAAAGAATTGTTTATTACACAGAATCTGTGCCAATATTGGACCATAACTATGTCAGCATCACTTGGCCATCGAGTGTAGCTTGGACTCCTCAATGCATCCTATAAATGTTGTCACGTCTTTCACAAATCTTATTTAAGATTTTTCTCTTTAGCCCTTTGCATTCTGTCTTACCATGTAGACAAAACATAGGTTAAGTAAAATTATAAATATATGCAATGGTGCATAAATTTGACAAAATGCTCCTCTTTATAGTTATTTTTTATCTGAATGGACGCTGAGTGGTTATTCTGAGGTAAATATATTGTTACATGGCATTGTTTAAGCTTTACATGTTTTCCGCAGTTTGAAACACTGAAATGTCTCAATCGCTTATTCAGTAAGTTGTACTAGGCTCTTATAAAAGAGCCTACTTTTTTGATGTTCATTCATATTCATTTTGTATTATAGCCTAGCAGTAAAGATAAAAATAGGAGTTCACTTGCTGCTTGAATTGAGGCGCCAGTAATCGTGCATCCTACATTAAGGAGCGACATAAGCGGAATTTATGGTTTGAATTTTGTTATGATTTTGACTATTTTAAAGCTGATACTTTGTTTATTAGAATGCAACAAAACAAAGCTTATTGCCATTATTGGACGGCAAGTGTGCTACAAATAATAAGTCCACGCATTAACAGCATATAGACAGATTACCAAAGATACTTTTCGCACTTGCTTGTTCAAATTATGGCATGCTTGCAAGGCATTAATTTTGTAGATATACACCAACACTTCACCTGTAGCAGCTGCCTGGTAAAGCCAGTCTGGAAAGAACCTCTGGGCATCAGTCACTGAGCAACACAAAAGATGAGTTAATACACAAGATCTCACAAATCAACAACTCACTTCCACAATCACAAGTCCAACTCTACACACATCTCATTACATGCTTGTTAGATTTGAGGACATTTTTGTGTCTATTTTGTACAGCTACAAGAACACTTTAATAACAGTGTAATTTTGACTAAAAACTACAATCTATTTGGTTTTAAAAACAAGAGTAGCATATAAAAACATACTAAGTTTTAGAAAAATTAATGTTTTCTGATGCGTTAGCCAGGTTAAGGAATATTGACTTTTGAATTTGCAAATAATTTTGAATTTTCAATGATTGTGTAGAAATGTAGTAAATGAACATTTGTGCCAAGAGAGAAATTTAGGGTTGATATTACCTTTTTTGAAGCTTGCATTACACTTTACGCCGCCTTTCCCAATTTTGTTGTTTATTAAGCCAGCGAATGCAACATTTGAATCATCTTCACGGGCAAACTTTCATCCTGGGCTACAAAAGCCTTTGTGCTGAGTGATTTGGTTGAACAATACATATTCTGTTTCTATTGCTTTTTTTTTTTTTTGCACGCAAAATTACCAGATAGTACCAGAGCACCAAACATCTAAATTGTTTTGTGCATGTATACTTTACCTTTTAAAAAGGGGAATCTATCTGTGCTTTTAGAGGGGACTCTGCAGGTCTTACCTCAAGATCCTTTTCAATAGAAGACATATGTAGAGTCTCTGTGACATCAGAGGGATTTAGTGACTGATGCAAGGTCGCAACAGGGTTATTGCTTTTAAAACAGGTATAAACACATTAAAAAAAAATCCAGGATTTTCTTAGTATTGTGTATAAATCATTGTTAATGTTGAATAGCTTGACTATTATTTGTTAAAGGGGTCATTAAATTAAATCCACTTACAAACATTTAGTTCACACTAATTAAAGTGAATACATTTTTACTAGAGTCCTAAATGTTATAGCATGTTTTCGTAGTATGAACATTAATGCTCAAAAGCTTAATGAACAGCTGATTTTAAAGATATGACCCCTAACAAAGAATTGAGAGTAGCTTGTTGGGGGGGAACCAAGGTAACATTTTGGAAATATTTGTCTTTAATAATATTGAGGTCAATTGTACCTGTACAAGACATATGCACATTTTTCACGATCTACTTAATACAAATAATTGCAGACTATTTATCAACGATTTATACACAATAAATTTTGAACAGCATTAAGTGAGTAAAACAAGTTTTCTATCTAAATGTTGTGATGTTATAAACTGCATGCAGGATTTGGACAGTTTGACAGGTTTATATGAGATGAATATTAGCACTTTAATAAAAGTCAAATACAAAAGTTTTGAAGGCTGCAAAAGAAAACTATCTTTATTGACAAACTGATAGGGAAACATTTTGGACATATTTAGTTCCCTAGTTAGGAAATGCACACAAGTTTGCTAATTTTTGAGACTGCAAATCTATAAACACCAAAGAACAAGTTTCTAATATTTTGAGTATTGTACGTACAAAGATTTGAGAGTTGTAATTTGTCAGACTACAAGTCTAAACTACAAACTTTGCGATATTTGTTTAGCTCATTTAACAAAACGAATAAGCAGATACGAAGTTTGAACATTTTTACGAGACTTTCAACAATAAGTAGCCTCAAACCAAATGGAATTTGTTCTTTGAAAAATAAGAAACATGTAAGTTTGTACAGGAACTAATATTTTTGTGCATTCCTCAAGATTTTTTTGTTTGTTATGCCTTACAAAAGCGCGTTTGGAATAAGTCTGACATTAACAAGCAGTTTTTTTCTTTTAAGCAAGTCATTTTACACATCTGCTAATTATCTAGCATTCAGGTATCAACTTTTCAGAGAAGAAACACTTAAGCATTAAAATAAATGAACAAAAACAGCAAAAAAAAAAAAAAAAAAAAAAAAGCAAGGAGAATAAGCACAGCATATAATCGCAAATCTAAAATGTGTCACGTCGAAATTATGGTCATCATTCTACTGAAAGAGTAGATTCAGAATATTAAAAAGGAGTCTTAACCAAAACAGAATACAAAAATAACAACTAGAATTACTTCAGGTGGTTACAAGAGGTTACGAGGGGAGGAAGTTGCCAGGCAACCGTAGTGACGGACAGCTCTCAGTATCTGCCGTATGGATGTTCCCGATACGATTTGCCCTGTCGGGCAGCTGCAGCCTTTCCACCTGCGCCGCCCCAAGCTCCGCCCTGCCAGTCATCTTCAGCTACAAACACAAACACACACCCTTAACATAGATCACTGACTGCAGGATAGTTTAGTGCATCATACATAGTGTTCCTGGCATCAGACACAGGTTTATGCATAAAGGTTTTATATTAGAGTCTGTATTATAATATGGCTGTATTGTCTCAAAGATGTGCCAAAAAAGCGGCACATTTCACTCAATGATGCATGTATAAACGAGAACATGGCTTACTGTAAGACTCGTAAGTTTCTTGTGCCTCTCCGTGACCGTAATCATAATATTCTGTGTCTCTGTGGAAGAAAAAAAAAAACTTTTAAACAAAAGCGGTTTTGTACAAGATTTTTATTAATGCCAGGCAAGACTTTGGATGAGAAAAAAAAATTGCATGGCTTCTGAGAAATCATGAGCAAGAATGTTAAATTTAGTTGTTGCAACTTGGAAATGTATGAAGAGATTCATAGAAATTAAATGAAAGAAAGGTCTCTACTAATGAAGAGGAGAAAAAATAAAAAGCAGCACTCACGGCTGTGGAGCAGGCTGACTGTAGTAGCTCTCATACCCTTCATAGGAAGGCTCTGCGTATGCTTCGTTATATGCCTGAGAAAATATAGAACACATGGAGATGTATCACGAGTAGGGATGTAGCGATTCACGTTTCTGAGTTCACGATTTATTTATTTTTTACAAAAAGATTTAAGACAAATTATAAATTAAATGTGTCCTTTTATTATTGCTTGGACAAAATGCAGCACGTTTCTTTGTGAAATTGAAATATAACACCATAATGTAGCACTTGCATATTATTGCTGTCTTTGATTGCTTCTATTCTCCTCATTTGTAAGTCGTTTTGGATAAACGCCTCGGCTATATAACTAAATGTAGGCTAAACAACAAAACTAAATTGAATTTTTAAAACAAGCTCCAAATCAAATAAAATAAGCAACACAAAATAAATCTCTTCATATAAACAAAAGGCTTTGTCTGTGCTCTTTCCATTTAAAATTAGAGGCAACCACTGCATTTTAATCATGATCCAAACAAAGATGCTGCATACATGCAACATGAGCAGTTTTTAATCTAAATTAGATTGTATAATTTCGAAATTTGAAGCAAAAACAGAATGGTCTGACTTCAGTTTTGTGAAACTACTGTATACATAAAAATATGAAATGAAACAAGACGAGCTGAATGACAGATTCACTATCTGCCAGTAGGTGGCGCTTAAAGAGTTTCCTTGCTTTCCGCTGTAAACAAAGCAGTGCTACACTTATGAACTTTAATATGCATTATACAGAGGCAAGATGAAAAGAAAAAAATACCATCTAAACTTTTCTAAAGACAGTAAGTTCCCCTCAGACATACATTCATATAAACTCCTACCCCAAATTTAGTCGCGATTTGGTTAGCGTTTAACCGATTTGAAGTCACATAGGAATCGATTTTCAACCGGCTCGCGGTTAATCATTAGATTCCTAATCACAAGCTAAATATATTTCTCAACGTTTTAGTCTTTTCACTGGAAATAGGAAATGTCTGTTTCTATAAAGTGGTAGCAAATGTAATGCAATTAAAGAGACTCTTCTAATGCCAAATGCAGAGCAAAAAAAAAAAAAGTCCTACAGAGCTAACAGTGTGGTCTGACTCACAAACAAATGTTTCTTTTAACTGACTTTTGAATTTAAGTTTAACAAAATACTGGCTGATTTCAACAGGCCGGTTGGTTACTTGGATCTGAACGAGTTTGTGTACTCAAAGGAAATGCAGTCAAACTAGTATTGCAACAAAATGTAAATTTAATTAGAAAACCATTTGCCAAAAAGTTTTGTAGTACACAATTCAAAAGTTTGGGGTCGTTACGAATTCCTTTTTTTTTTTTTGTAATTTAAGGTCTCTTATATTCACTGAAGCTGATTTTTTTTTTTATTAATATAGTAAAACATGTATATTGTGAATATTAAAATTAAATATATATATATACACATACACACATCTTAAGATGTAGTTTATTCCTGTGATGCAAGGCTGAATGTGATGTGTGTTATGAAAATTATGTTTTTCAAGATTGTTTGAACAACAAAAGTCAAAAGAAAAGCATTTATGTGACAAGTTTATAAATGTCTGTCACTTTTGATCAATTTAATCTGAAAATAAAAATAAAAGAAAATACTGGCCCCAAACTTCTGAATGGCAGTGCATATAACAGTTATTTTTAATAGTGGTGTTGTGGACATTGACGTACATATTCGCCATAGGTTTCAGGTTTGGCTTGGTGCTGTTGGTGGGAGAGAGCGGTTGCTGGTGTCATCCTCTGACTCTGGGCTGGTGGTCTTGAGCGAGCAGATGTGCCTCCTCTGGTTGGTGTTTGGGGTGAAGGACCACCTCTTCCTGCAGGTGCTCCCCTCGCTGCAGCTCCACGCCCTGGTCCTCCCCTTGGAGCTCCTCCACGTGGTGCTCCACGAGGCGGCATACCACGACCCCTTTGAGAATAACAAAAAAATAAATAAAAAAATAAAATAATACACTACATCACATATACATATATATATATACATATATATATATATATATATATATATATATATATATATATATATATCATATATAATATATATACTATATATATATATATATATATATATATATATATACATATGTACTCCAAATACTTAGAACTGTTCACATTAAATGAGACAAAATTATATTAAGAGATGCACGTTTTGTAACAGAGGCTATATATGATAGTTCTCTCACCTAGGTCCCATTGGGGGTGGTGGGCCACCACGGCCTCGAGGGAGACCT
Organism: Aspiorhynchus laticeps; assembly: GCA_023376895.1. NCBI lineage: Eukaryota > Metazoa > Chordata > Actinopteri > Cypriniformes > Cyprinidae > Aspiorhynchus > Aspiorhynchus laticeps. The sequence continues at coordinate 7,120,999 of CM041801.1, read as the reverse complement.
CTGCCAGGGCCATGAATATCCTGAGAGCCGTTCAGAAACCCTGGATCCATGAATGCATCTGGGTGCATCTCATCAAGCCCTTCCACCTGACACAAGAAAAAGGATAACAGGCTGATCAGTTAACAATTATTAAATAGTTTTTCATTATAAATGGATTACAACCCCTGTGAAAGTCCACTAAAATAAATTAGGAATGCACCAATATTAAACGGAATTATTTTTAGTGCACATTTTTTTGAAAAGTAATTTCAAGTAAAAAAAAAAAAAAAAAAAAAAAAAAAAAACTGGACACTTTTCACACACGTGTTCGAATTTACATGTACTAAAAGCAGGGGAAATGAGGCACAATTAAACATGTGCTATATTAATATGCAGATCATAAATTAATGAGTAAAGAAATGAGTGGTGGGAAAAAAATATGAAAAAGTAACAAAGCAGCAGTTCATACTTACAGGCATTAGAAACTTCTTGACCTCATCCATGGCATGAGCCATACGCAAGTAACAATCAGGAATTGGAGCAAAAACCTCGATGTGCACATGCAGCTCCATGGTCAAGTGTGCATACTTCGGATCTCCACCCTTCCTCAGCTCCTCTTCCTGCAGGTTTCACAATTTAATCTTTAGTAACCAGGTCAGTTAACAGTAAACTCATTAGCAGTGCAGCCTGGTTCATTACCTTGTTCTTATCTCTCATGGATCCTTTGCCCAGCACTGAGATCTTCGCGCCGGTGTCCTCCTGCAGACGTTTGATGGTGCTGCCCTGTGGCCCCAGAATCTTTCCCACAAAATTGAACTGAGGGGGAATATTGAGAAATGATTTGTTAACCAACAACAGGTCCTTGCAACGCACAGACAAAACTCAGACAGTGTGTAACTGCTTACCCGAGGGTATTGCTTCATGGGAATGAGCACTCTCTCTTTCACCCTCACGTTCTTGGCGGTGAACAGATCCAGATAGGTCTCAGACTCTTTTTTAGGCTCACCTTTCTGGACCCTTTCAATCTCTGCAAAAGAAAACAAGATCAGCTCAGAGCAAAACTAAATTAACTAAACAGCAATTTGAAAAATCCATCACTACATTGTCAAACGCAACAAGAAATGCATAGTGAACTTTTATTTTGTCATAAGCACAGACTTAATGTCTAGGTGCAAATATAAAAAAAAAAGTGTATAATTCATAAAACTTCTAGCATGACAACCAGTAATTTGGAAATGCAGTGTTGTCATGTGGAACCAGACTGGGCAGACTTCCATTACCTGCATCAATCCATTTAATGCATGTAGGTAAGCAAGCACAAAATTATGGTCCTAAAATATTGACTGTGCTTTTTGGTTGAAACAATAACATGTTTTCTATGCAATGCATCACAGTCAAACTTGACTTTAACAAGGAATCAAACAGGATATACTAATGCAGGGGTCACCAAGTTCGGTCCTGGCCGGTGTCCCTGCAGAGTTTAGCTCCAACTCTAATCAAACACACCTGAAGCAGCTAATCAAGATCTTAGGTATACTTGAAACTTCCAGGCAGGTGTGTTGAGGCAAGTTGGAGCTAAACTCTGCAGGACACCGGCCCTCCAGGATCAAGTTTGATGACCCCTGTACTAATGCAACAATGCAAGTGTGCAGGGTTTATACACCAATAAATAATAAAAACAATACTAAAAGAGAAGAACATTTGTCTTATCACTAACATCTGCTTCAAGAAAAAAAAGAAAAGAACACTGCAGTAGGGAAATCCAGGTATTCAATGAAAATGGAGAAAAAAAGAAATTACACTTTCTAACTATTATTATTAGTTTATTAACACATTTTGCGTAAAAAAAAACACTAAATTATGTTAATTACTAAATTAAATTAAATTTTATTGGTTTTCGGTACAGAGTTGGTTACATTTCTAACCCACGTTTCTCTTGCATTGTCTGCAATCCTGGGATTATTTCCCCTCCCACAGATCTTGAAGCAATGCATCATGGGATTGTCTTTCGCCACAAAGGAAATGCAAACGACGCTGGCCAAAATTATTCAAGATTTTTAGCCATGAGGCATATTCACGCAACTTTCGATAAAAAAAAAATAAAAACAACTCAAACATGCTGTTCCCTGTAATGGGTCTAAATGCACCAGGAGATGCTACAAGCATATTATTTTCTATTAAAATAGCATGCACATTTCACACATTCGCACGCGCGCATACTCAGCGCCTTAGGCCGAATCATACATCAATGATTTTAAAAGACGTTACAATTTGACCTAATTTTATCCTATTCATAACAAGGCAATTATAGGGTGTGAGCCAAACCTCTTAGCGCGCTTTTTTTTTTAGCAGTCTATGGTGCAAAATTACTTTCACATCTCCAACATTAAACAACGCAACATAATGCAAAACAGCACAAAACTCAAATTACAGCAGAGCACATAAAACACGAACAAGGAAAACGCGACAAGGCCCAAATCCACTGCACGCGGCCTGCAACGCGCCTCACCGACGCACGTGAGCTTCTCCCTGTATGAATATGAACTAACCAGCGGTCAAAACTCCTGATTTCACCATTTAATAACAATTACAGAAGCTGCAGTAAGGCGTTCTGCGTCAATTGATCAATAATGAATAAAGAAGCACTGACCTGCAGAGAGGAGTTTCATGGCGTGCGTGAACGAGGAGTCCAGGCTGTCTTTTTCCGCCAGTAACTCCGGCAGATATTTACTGTCTCCGGCGCTGCTCTTACGCTTAATGTTGCTGTTATTAACATCCATGTCGCTCACGCTTACAGTACTTCTGGAGAGAACTCAAACAGCAGATGCAGGAGAGTGATGCTAGAAATGCGTGTCGGAGCTTTTCTACTTGACCTAACAAAGAAAACGGCGGCTAATGGCGCAGGTGGAAATGACGTCACATGGTGAAACCCGCTTCCGTTTCAGTATAAGAAGAGCTGGGGGGAGGGGCGCCGACTGTGATTGGCCTGTCCTGATCAGCGCTGAGAAAAGTAACAGATGTCAGGCGAGATGCTGTAGATTACGCGCGATTAGGGCCTTCGTGAGGAAAAAAATCACCGACCATTGAGCAAACTTCAAATATGCAGTATAAGAGGTGTAAAGACAACACAATTATCAAACAAATATATACTGACTGACTGAGCAAGTATGTTATAGAGGTTACATTTGTAAAAGAGCTGTAATTATTGAATACAGCATATTCACATTTTGTGTAAATTAAAGCCTGGACCACAATTTTTTTTGAAATTGAGATTTATACATCATTTGAAAGCTGAATAAATAAACTTTCCATTGATGTATGGTTTGTTAGGATAGGACAATGTTTGGCTGAGATACAACTAGGCTATTTGAAAATCTGGAATCTGAGGGTGCAAAAAAAATCTAAATATTAAGAAAATCGCCTTTAAAGTTGTCCAAATTAAGTTCTTAGCAATGCATATTACTAATCAAAAATTAAGTTTTGATATATTTACAGTAGGAAATTGACTAAATACCTTCATGGAACGTGATCTTTACTTAATAACCTAATGATTTTTGGCATAAAAGAAAAATGGATAATTTTGACCCATACAATGTATTGTTGGCTATTATACAAATATACCTGTGTGAATTATAACTGGTTTTGTGGTCCAAGGTCACAAATATTCAATACAACTAGAAAATGTGAAAAACAATGTTAAATACAGTTTTATTCATAATGTTCTCATATTTATTTTTGTACTGTGTTTTTGTAAATTCAATTTTGTTAAAATACTGTTTTGATCTGTTTGCTATTTGTAGTGTGATTTAGTGCTATCTTTCATAGTGTGATTTTTGGGAAAATGGTAATAAAAACAGTTAGGGTCAGTTTGACCTACAACTACATTACTAGTTATAAAATAGTAGCCCATATGGAACCACAACATTAAAAACAGAAACATACAAAAGACATGACAATTCTAAATTGACTTGCAATACAGATGAAATAATCTAGATTGACATTACAAAAGCAATGATGAGTAGATGAAGAATAGAGGCTGATGTTGATGGGGCGGGTTGTTTTTCACATGTAAATGTGAAAATTGGAGACAAAAGAATATTGATTAGGGAATATCGATGTGTTTCACACAGGGTAAGAGTGTGAATGTGAGCAGGGCGAGGACAAAGAAGCATAAATGGGGCAGTTTACAACACATCTGGCACAGGACAATAGATGAATGGGTGCTTGGGGACGTGAGTATCACCAGGAGTCTGCTTTGTGTAGGTCTCCTTCAAGCAATAGTCTAAAGGAAATGCTTCATAAAAACAGAGTTTTACAGTTATCATCATCAGCTTTGTACCACAACATGGTCAGACACAGTGCAAATTTAAGGCCTTTGTGTTTCTGGACAAAGACAGTGGGTCTCATTCACTAAGCATGCGTACGCACTAATTTGTGCGTGAAATGTGAGCACGAATGATTTTAAGAACAAACCACGATTCACCAAAAATTTCGTACATAAATTTATTCTACATTTACGAAAAATAATAGGAATAACTGAAATCACACTTACGCAGAAAACACTTACTCTGCACGGCCTTATAATCATGGGAAGATGTTATATTTCATCTAAATACGACTATGATTATATTAAAGCATGTTTACTAAATAATTGTGTTAAATAATCCATATACAAAATTATTTAACAAACTTATTTATTAATACAATTTAATCTTGTCATCATACATTTCATCATATAGTGAAAGTGTAAGAAAAGTTGTTTTGTTCAGCTGCAAGGTTTCTCTGAATAAGCCGTATGTAGAGCTGGCTCCCGAGAGGTCTGTAGTCTGGGTCTGTATGAAAGTGTTTTTTGTGTTTGAACTGGTGAGAAGGGTACACTTGAATGCTCAAAGATCTGGCGAGAGCGCGTTTGCTCTGAATAAATGCGGAAAGCCCTTATATGGAGATAATTTGGGCGTGTTTTATGCAAATGACTAACCTCGTGCACGCCACGCGGCCGCTCATTTAGAATGACTCCACTAACATAAGAACGAGGTTAGAACAAATTCATGTGCGTACGCACGTGTTGTGAATTAGGCGGAAAGTTTTCGTGAGAGGTTCAAATGTGCGTATAAATACGAAAAACGTACGCAATTATTAGTGAATGAGACCCAGTGTTTTTTGTTTAAAAATAAAATAACAAGAGTTGATTAATGACTTTGTTGTTTCCAATTTTTCTACTTCAATGTCAGTTTTTGTAGACTAGAGAAATGAGTGTGCATCATACATTTCTAGTGGAAACTGTCACATATTTGTGTAGAAATAGTACTTTTTAAAGGTTTAATTTGTAAAAAGTTATAATTATATAGTATATTCAGTTTGTGAAAATTAAAATATTAAATACAATAAGAAAATGTTAAACTATTTGTTCAAGTTTTATCATATAATCTATATATCTATTGTTTGTATACTGTTTTGATATATGGTTACTCTTAGTATTAAAACAAATGATGCTCCGTTTGACCTGTAAACATCATAATTACTAATTATAATAATAGTTTATGGGACTGGCCCCCGACTGAGCCTGGTTTCTCTGCCGCTGTCACCTTTGGCTTGCTTAGTTGAGGATGTTTGGCTGATTGCACAGACACTATTGGAAGAGAGCTGAACTGGATGATGACATCACTGAATCACCAATGAATAGACTTTAGCTGGAAAAATGACTTTGTCATTGTCCTCTTGCATTATTGACAAACTATTTTCCTGTTGACACTGTAAAGCTGCTTCGACAGAATCAGTATTGTATAAGCGCTATATAAATAAAGGTGACTTGGCTTAACTTGGAACCCTCAACATTTAAAAACAAGAACATGTCATTTTAAAATTTTTAGATAATAAAACTAGAAAACATCCCCAGTTTCCATATCAAAAATCTGGGCTGCATTTCTCAGAAGCATTGTAAGCCGAAGTAGATCATAGATCAATTGCCACCAATGGTCTCTCTACGATCAACTTATCTCATGATGCTTTAGAGAAACATTTACATTTATGCATTTAGCAGACGCTTTAATCGACTGACAGTGCATTCAGGTTATAATTTTTTTTGTCTGTATGGGTGTTCCCTGGGAATTGAACCCATGACCTTTTGCGCTGCTAACGCAGTGCTCTCCCACTGAGCCACAGGAACACAACCCTGTTCATTTTTACCTAATCTGGATGTTGACTTTTACCCTGTGACGCCCACAGTATCATATTAGACGTGGACATTTCTGTAGTACACAATCTACTAAATGCCTTCTGTCCTCCGAATGATTGGATTTTGTTGTCTCATACTTTGCTGTTTTACTGTTAATGATGACAGCTTTTAATACAATGTAAAATAGCTGTAATTACCAATTTTTTTACATAGAAATCACACACACAAAAAACAATTTAACAGAATTATCAGTATTTGTATTGGAAGTACTGGTCTTGATAATACTTAGAACTGTATAAAAATAAAAATAAGTGCTGTCACAATGGATACCTTTCACGTCCAAGGAAACCAAGGAAATTACACAAACAGAACTTCATCCATCTTTTCTCAAGACAACTTCATATCTCAACTGAACATTTAATTTCCAAATAATGTTGCAGGTGCTTTAAAATACACAAAAGCTTAACATTCTGCTTTTAAATCCTATGAAAGCTTGTTTTCATTATGAGCATCTTACTGTATCCACAATAATTTGGATTTTGTTTAGTGGCTGGACCACACCAGAGACACACCACAGACTGGACCACACCACAGACAGTTACACCACAAAACACTAGGGAATCATGGCACTTGAATTTATTTGAATCAAAACCATACATGACTAAATCACAGAGTCCACATCTCAAGTGTATTTCATGATTATGACACCACATTGAATGAGATCATTTATTTTTTGTTCTCAGGAAAGGATATGAAAATCTTGAACATTACAACTCCAAGTCAAACGTATTCAAGAAATCTGTACATAAAGCAAGAATCCGCAAGAAGCGCTGAAGAATTTCAAGTATCTGTGAACGATACGTGGATTTAATTGTAGCATTGATAATCGAACAATCAGTGTTTACATCTGTCAAGGACATGGGCACATAACTTTGATTTTGTTCATATATCTATAAAGCAAAGACCAAAAGCATTAAAATGCAACAGACTGTTGTTGCCACCCTGATCAACTTAAGTGTTCAATCAACGGACAAATAATTGAGTGACGTTTGGCTTCAAGTACCCTTCTTATAAATAATGATGCATGACAATTCTGAGAACATACGTCATATAGCACAAATCACACCCAGCACTAAATCAATTTAGAAATTGACTGGACCGAATGAATGAGAGCTGAAAAGGCGAAGGGAGTCATTTCTGCACCACTAAACAGAATTGCAAAGATTATTTTGTGAGTTGTATTTGACTGTTCAAAATATTGTAGTGTTGCTAAAGGGTTCAAAGTGACTGTCATATTGTTAAGCTTTCTATATGGAAGCCTGTTTCTGCCACTGAATAAAAAAATAAAAAGGTAATTGCGACTTTTTCTCTCAATTCTGACTTTTTTCCTCAGAATTGCAATATAAACTCGGAATTGCAACAATTGTAAGAAAACAGGTTTTCCCCCTCAGAATTGGACTTTATAACTTACATTTGCAAGATTATATCTTACAATTCTGAGAAAAGAAGTCAGAATTGCGAGACATAAACTTGCAATTGCGAGAAAAAATGTCAGAATTATGAGCTGGTACCTCACCATTCTGAGAAAAAAAGTCTGAATTGTGAGAGAAAAAGTTGCAATTACCTTTATGGGCTTCCACAGTTCTATATGTTTGTTTACCAGTGGAAATGAAAAGGAGTCTATGCAGCACAAGCTATTATATTCTGGTCCCTCTATATATCTTGAGTAAATCCTTCAAATGCTAGGTCTAACACATTTTTTCAACTGTTATCGTCTGCCAGGCAAACTATTTTAAGATTTTAAACTTTGGTGTGCATCACATCTCGTACTGTTTAATACTCAGGGTTAGCATTTCGGGTAATGCTGTCATGTCAAATTTAGATGCTTAAACAGATCTAAGTTTCGTTAATCTGAGACTTGACTATGCATATGTAATTTAAAAATGAAATGGGAGTGTAGAATAACTCATAAATACTCAACTGAACTGATTCTCTTCTGTTTATTAGATATATTCTATATATTTTTCGGAGTTAAAAGAGGCATTCAGCCATTTCACCCCCTCTTATGTGTTACCTTAAGATCATTATAAATGACAAGAATTGAAACACCCTTATCCACCCTTACAATGAGGTATTTTTGTGGAGCGAAATATCATTTTCATGGGTGAGAAGCAAAGTTTCTTGGAAGATTTGGCCTTTAAGATGGTGACGAAATGGGCATGACAACTAGCATCCGTCAGTGTCAATATACGTGAAGGCTTCGCCATTTGGAAAGTTTTAATCAGCTGCTTTCACAGCTGGAATAAATATAATTTTACGCTCTGACTTTTGAGAATAGTGAAGGCACTGGACCCGCCCTTCTAGTGCAACAGCAACTCAAGAGTGATAGATGATTGGAACAAACGTAACCATGACAACATGATCATGTTTATAAAGGATGAATAAGCCCACAGAGAGAAGAATCAGAATGTCAATATTTCTATTTCTATTGACACTGATGGTCTCCAATCAGAGTTCAGAACGCGTTTGGTTTTCAGTGAAGGAAGCGGATGCTCATCTTCTGTTCGACATCCACTTTTTCCAATACCTGAGGAATGAAAAAGGGTGTTTGAAAATGAATAAATCACCCAAAAACTTTGGAATCATTTAATCACTTTCATGTCATTGTTGCTTCCTGAGGAAAAAAGAGAACAATTTAGCATTACATCACTTGCTCACCAATGGATCCTCTGCAGTGAATGGGTGCCGTCAGAATGAGAGTTCAAATTGCTGATAAAAACATCACAATAATCCACAACACTCCAATCCATCAATTAATGTCTTGAGAAGTGAAACGCTGCATGTTTGTAATGATCAAATCCATCAAGACGTTTTTAACTTCTGCTGCTTCCAGTTGAAAATGAATCCTCAATCCATAATATTGCATTCTAATCTCGTCTGGATCAGGAGAGAAATATGTTCAGATCAAGCACCAAATATTCCGGTGGATTTTGATATGAAAGGACAATAGACGATTAACTTTTTCACTGGAAGAAGTGTTATTAATAAATTATGGACTTATTTTTGGTTTTAAGTTAAAGCGCCTTTACAATGGATTTGTTTCTCACAAACACGTGGCTTCACACTTCACAAGATGTTAACTGATGGACTGGACTGGTGTAGATTACTTGTGGATTATTGTGATGTTTTTATCAGCTGTTTGGACTCTCATTCTGACGGCACCCATTCACTCCAGAGGATTTACTGGTGAGGTAGTGAAAGTGATGTAATGGTAAAATTCTCCAGCTCGGTTCCGATGAAAAAATGAACTCATGTTCATCTTGGATGGCCTGAGGGCGAGTAAACTTTCAGCTAGTTTTCATTTTTGGGTGGACTATTCCCTGAAGTAGAACACACATACTGCTTTTCCAGGCATTACCTTGGTGAACTCGCTGAAGGAGATACACATGTCTTCATTAGTGTCAGCTTCCTGGATGGTTCTGTCTGCAATGCTTCCAAGTTGTTCATCAGAAATATTCACGCCCACCATCATTCTCAATACCTGGAAAACACGCAAGCTTGAGTCTCTGTTTTATTCATATTTTTTACATTATTATCTGGTGCCATCAAGTGGCTCAACAGCAGACTGCAATTCCCTAAGCATGCACTTTTCCAAATTACTTATTTCATGTGAAATCTAATTTGTTTTGATCTCCTGAGGTTCAAAAAGACCATCTACTGAAACAAACCTGCAAAAAAGGTTCATACTGGATTTTATGTTAGAATTCCAAATAATTAAAATGCAATCATGACATTTCATGTGTATTCAGTGTTGACCCACTCAGTAATAGTAAAGTAAGTAATACAAGTATGCTAGATACAGTTATTTATATTTTTTCAGTCACATTGCATATCCTTCCTTAGAATTCCAACCCCCCCAAAAATGAGTGGCTTAAGTTTATTTTTAACAATATCTCTTTATCAATTATCATTTTATACTCATCTTAACGGTTTATTTCAGTGTGGTTTGATTTGTGAAGCTATCAAAAAAATGTACAGAAGCTTTATAACAAGGCTTTTTTCAAGATGGAACAGTTAAAAACTATTGGGAAGGACAAACCTGTTTAAGTGGAGCAAAGTGCTGTTTATATGTGAAGGAAAAAAATGGCATGTGAAATTCTAATGAACTCAGAGTGGAATAAAGACAGCAAAAACTAAGCAACAAAAACAAATACAACTATGAATGAATAAAAACAAATATATAGTTAAATTTAAGGGGTAAAAATAAACAAATATTCCCTAACAGAAATGAATAGAAGGAAAAGCATTCCCATGGGCTTGTGGAAAGATTACACATTGCAATGATAATTCAGAAGTATTTTGTAGATACATTAACATTTGTGTTCACTGATTACACAACAGTATAAACAAGTTTTATACATTTTGCATTTGTAAAATTTTTAAAAATATATATTTACAAACCTTTCATAGGTTTGTAGTATTTGAAAATCTAGTAATATGTACAACCATAGAGAAATTCAGGTTAAAATATAGTAGAATGTTTTTTCAAGCATTTCCATGATTGACAGGAAAGTAAAAATAACATATCCCTGAAATATCAAGGGTTAATTCTATTTCCAATATTTGATAGGGAAGTAAAAATAATATGTCCCTGAAGTCCCCTGAATCTGCTCTTCTGAAATCCAGCTGTAACGGGGTTTCCCAGTCTAACAGAGCGTCTTCTGTGAATATGAATAGCTGGTTTCAGATGGCAAGGGCAGGTGAGTCAGTGCCTCATTGTTCAGACGGTACAGAACATTCTTTTGTCTCGTGTCAGAGACGGGTGTAGTGGTTCTGTGTTGTACATTAAGCATGATTCTCTTACCTGTAGCAGTTCATCCCTAGAGATCTTGTCGTCTCTGTCAAGGTCGTATAGCCGAAAAGCGACTGCGAAGAAATAAGAGAAAAACTAAATATTATTAAAAGCTTTAAGTCGCAACACTTTGTGCTAGATGAACACACTGCAAGGCCGGGTAACAGGGAACAGGTTTTCTGGCAGAGATTAAGAGCAGCTAAAGCATGTTTTACAGGATCATTCAAAAGAGCAAGTAAAGATCAGGCTCAGTTCAAGCCCTTGTGTCCCTTTGGGAAATTACATTTTGCCTGCTTTTAAATGCTTAGATGATACTCAAGTAAAATGATATGACGGACTGCTCCATTCTTGAAAGCTTTTAATGCATCTTTTATTTGGCCATTACCTTTTTTAATGGCATTAAATGAGTTTCATAATCATTCTTTGTCTTGAGACTCTTCAAACTTAACAGTTTAAGATAGTATTTAAAAATTTTACATTTCAAAATGTTCATGGAGATTCCTGAACATTTATACTATGTTAAAAATGGTTTTCCATGATGTTTTAAAATAAAATTTATTCCTGTTACACAAAGCTGTATTTTCAGCATCATTACTCCAGTCTTCAGTGTCACATGATCCTTCACAAATCATTGTAATATGATGATTAGCTGCTCAAGAAACATTTCTTCTTATTATTAATGTTGACAACAGTTGTGCTGCTCAATATTTTTGTGGACACAAACAAAAACTTGACAGTAATATGAGAGGTGTTTGAGCTGGACTCACAGAGGAGTTTGTTGGTCCTGCTGTTGAGCGGCTCGCCAGAAGTCTGGTTTTTGTTTTTCTCGTTATCCTCCACAGGACGAAAGTGAGCCAGAGTCCTCATGAAGCCCCTAAAGTTCACCTGATCCTCACTGAAATACATGAGAGACACACAGAAAGACTTTAAAACTGATGTTGTGTTTAATCAGATTGACACTAGTGGTCGACTGATATGGTTCATCTCTGCAGGGCCAGACGCTGCCTCAGACAAGCTCCCTGATGCCTAAACATGGAAACTGCTGTCCTACTTCAGACTTCACAATGTTTTTCACTGACATGACCTCAAGGGGGTTTCTTCATACTTTAAGGAATTTGAGCGCATGGAAAAATTTAAACCAAGAAGAAAACAACAACCCATTTGACACCACCCACATGCTGTGTTTTGAGACAGTAATGATAGAGTTAGCAGAAGTTACTGAACGTTATATCATACAGTCACATTATTACTAGGGATGGGTATCGTTAAGGTTTTAACGGTATTACTACTCTTATCGATACTGCTTATCGATCCGGTACTTTAACGGTATTCTTATCGGTACTTTTTGTTATACTGTGTATATATATATATATATATATATATATATATATATTATAACAAATTAGGAGCTGAATTAACATTACTTTATATTCTGAAATGTAAAATAAATATTTAATTAAATTAATATAAAACATCAATTTGTAAATGCACCAGTGTGCAGGCATTTTTAGTGTTTTATATACATAAGATAAGATACAGTAAGAATATGAACAAAGAAACAAAGTAAAAACAAACTGACAAATACAATAAAACAAATATACAAATTATATGAAATAAACAGTGCTTTAATTTTTCCATGAAGGTCTACTAACATTACTGTTCAGGCAAGTAATAGCCTACAAAAGAAATCTAAAAGTAATCAAATGTAAATGAACACTGCATAGTTTTCACTGTATGTATTGATAGATTAATGCTTATTAAAGCTATAACGTTATGCAGATTAAGAGCTGTGGGGGATTTTCTCTTTGCATTTTGTTCTTTGATTAACATTGAAGCGCCAGTCTGTCACTTTAAGGCAATATATTGACACACATCGGATTTTCTCTGAACAGTTCTGGTCCACTTAAGACAAACTGTTTAAGTGAATACTCTCGTAGCTGGCCATTGTGACATATTTTTGTGTGTATTTGATCGTTTGGAAAGAATCTCGAAGCTCAAACTGTAATTTGCCTGTCCGTTTTGGAGCGCTCCGTAGGTGCGCAGGCACGCACACACACACACACACATTTCAGCCTGGGGAGCAGCGTCTCTTGTGCGGATTGTGCTTTCAACGTTTTATTATCAAACATGTCCCGCGATTTAGCAACAGTAAAGACGGCATCGTACAACAATCACCGATTGAGCTGATTCAGACTTTTAAGTGTTGGTTAGGGAGGAACGAATGCGCGCCGCTGTGAAGGGATGGAAGTTGTGCTAGAAGAAACACGGCTATAATCCTTAGAAGCCAAAATCAAAATCAAAAATAAATAAATAAACTTAGCTTAATATAACAGCCACAGGCATAAAGTGCATATGTTTTAATAGTTAGTTCTCTCTTCTATCATAATTAAACAGGGCTTTCATGTTGCGCGTGCTGAAGCTCCTCCACGTGAGCGCGATCTCGCTTCTGAATTACGAATAGCAAAAATGCATCATAGACAAATGTTTGAATATTATTGCATATAAAAACAGCTGGCAACTCTGGTGAGATGTAATTTGCAAGATAATGTGTATATATAGCAACAATAAATGTATGTGTGTTTCCTTAATTTCTCCAGTACCGACAGCAGAACCGATAACGTCAGAGCTTATCGATACTCCGGTCTTTCATAATTTAGCCCCGAGACCGATTAAATACCGAGTTTCGGTACCCATCCCTAATTATTACAGCCAAAAATTCACACAAACACTGATATGGAAACTACATTCTCTGAGAAACTGAGACAAACGTTCTGAAACCGATCAAGAATTTGTCCTCAAAAGCAAAATAAAGAAAAAACAAAAAACTTTGCATAGGGAAAATGAAACCAAAATTTAAAACCATAATGCATTGTGACATTATTTTCATAGCTTTGTTTTTGAACAATACTGTTCAAAAGTTTGAGGTCAGTACATTTTGTTACAGAAATTGTATTATTTTTATTCAGCTAGGAATCATTAAAAGTGACTGCAAAGACATGTTTAATGTTACAAAAAAATCTATTTCAAATAAAGGCTGTTCTTTTGAACTTTCTATTCATCAGAAATCCAGACAAAAAGCATCACATTTTGTGAATAAATAAATAAGCAGCACATTAATAAGATTTTTTCCTTAAGCAGCAAATCAGCATATTAGAATGATTTGTGAAGGATCATGTGACACTGAAGACTGGAGAAATGATGCTGAAAATTCAGCTTTGTCATCACACAGTTTTTACTATATTTATATTAAATAAATGCAGTCTTGGTTCTTCTTTCTTAAAACATGCAAAAAAAATCTTACCAACCCTCAAATTTTTGAACAATAGTGTGTAAATATATATACATAATTTTAAATGAATACAGTCTGACAAAGTTTGCAGAAGTTACTGAAGGTTATATCATAGAGTTACATTATTACAATGTTTGTTTTTAATTAAAACTTATTTGCCATGAAAACTATGTCACAATGCAAAAAAGTTAGTTAAAATAAGGTACATTTTATTAATATTTTTTTTATTGTTTTGCTTTTGGCGTGAAATACAGACACATATTTCTCATTTTATTATTACCCATTTTGTCTTTTCTTTACCATTTAATGGTTTTCTTTTTTTTATTGTTTTGCTTTTGTCATGAAATATAGACATTTCTAATTTTATTATTAACCATTTTGTCTTTTCTTTACCATTTAATGGTTTTCTTTAATTTGTGCACTTTGTTGTGCACTATGTTCTTTGAACAAGTAGAAAGAAGCATTAAATCCAATCTGTGTGGATACAGTATAATATACTGGTGCACTAAAAGATCTATCTGCTGTTTCAAATGTCTTATGACATGTTCCTCACCCCTCTGGGAAAAAGGCATTAATTATCCGATCACCAAGAGGATTTATGGCCAACTCAGGAATCCTCTGGAAGTCTTCTCGGCTGAGGGGGAGAAAGAGAGAGAGAGAGAGGGAGGGGTTATGATGCATTTCAGATAAGTTTTATGATGCATTTCAGGTTTTGCACACAGATGCGCCTCCGGAAACGAGCCGGGTGCATAAAGTAACGTGAGAGATCATCCTTATTTAATAATACAATGATTGTTCTTCTAAAACTGCCCTTCTCGAATGAAAAGCAGCTGTCCCTAGTGAAAAGTAAATTTACATTTACATTTACATTTAATCATTTAGCAGACGCTTTTATCCAAAGCGACGTACAAATGAGGAGAATAATAGAAGCAATCAGACCATCGAGAGAGCAACAGTATACAAGTGTCATGACAAGTCTCAGTTAGTCTAGCACAGTACACGTAGCTAGAATTTTTTTTTTTTTTTTTTTTTTTTTTTAAATAGAATAGGTAAGTTAGTATTAGTTAGTCAGGTGCTGGCGAAAAAGATGTGTCTTTAGATGTTTTTTGAAAATGGCTAAAGACTCAGCTGTTCGAATTGAGATCGGGAGGTCATTCCACCAGCTGGGCACAGACCAGGAAAAGGTCCGTGAGAGTGATTTGGTACCTCTTTGGGATGGCACCACAAGGCGTCGTTCACTTGCAGAACGCAAGCTTCTGGAGGGCACATAAATTTGAACCAGCGAGTTTAGGTATATTGGTGCAGTGGCAGTTGTGGTCTTGTAGGCAAACATCAGTACCTTGAATTTGATGCGAGCGGCTATTGGTAGCCAGTGTAACCTGATGAAGAGAGGGGTAACGTGAGCTTTTTTTGGCTCATTAAAGACCACTCTGGCTGCTGCATTCTGGATCAGTTGCAGAGGCTTGATAGTACATGCGGGAAGGCCCGCCAAGAGAGCATTACAATAGTCCAGTCTGGAGAGAACAAGAGCTTGGACAAGGAGTTGTGCAGCTTGCTCTTGCAGGAAGGGCCTAATCTTCCTAATGTTGTATAAGGCAAATCTGCAGGACCGGGCCGTTGTAGCAATATGGTCCGTGAAGCTTAACTGATCATCGATCACAACTCCAAGGTTCCTGGCAGTCCTGGAAGGAGTTATGGTTGATGAACCCAGCTGTATAGAGAAGTTGTGGTGAAGTGATGGGTTGGCAGAGAACACGAGCAGTTCTGTCTTAGCAAGATTGAGCTGAAGGTGATGGTCCATCATCCAGCTAGAAATGTCACTCAGACAGGCTGCAATGCGATCTGTTACCGTCGGATCATCTGGTTGGAATGAGAAGTAGAGTTGAGTGTCATCAGCATAGCAGTGGTAGGAAAAGCCATGCTTCTGAATAACCAGTCCTAATGACGACATGTAGATGGAGAAGAGAAGTGGTCCAAGCACTGAGCCTTGAGGAACTCAAGGAACTCAAATCTGCAGAAACACCTGACATGGTCTGTTTGTTTTCAGGCTTTTTACTTTGAGCCAGTTAGAGTTTTTCAGCTTGCGCACGTCTCTCTGTTCTCTTGGGTTGACATTGGATCGTGTAACATGTAATAAAGCAGGAAAGCCCATCCCTAATTCTGTGAAAATAGGACTTGTTAAAAGGATACTTTGACATCTACCAGGTTTTATAAGGCTGATATGAGTAATAATGAATCCTGTGTGATAATTACTGTTCTCAGTTAGAACTGTAATCCCATTACAATAATGAAAAAGCAGTTTCATAATGGATTATTTCTGGGAGTAACCTTCTCGTGCATAAGGACAGTCATGAAGTGACCTCGACATTCAGAGGACACACACCTCACCCTGATTTCTGAGACTATTTATGGTTCAAACATAAGAGCCCGTGTCTCTAATCTCAGCCTGACGGATGTTTAGGGTGATAACAAGTACAGGAGGTCATCAACACTGGGGGATTTTTTTATATTAACCATATTGCTGATGAAGTTTGTTGAACTATCCATCATCTCAGCTGCTTTCAAACCACAGAGGATGTTGCCATTTAAAACAAACAATTATAACAAGAACACAACCTGTGACTTCAGCATATTTGGTAAACACAAGGAGTTAGTTTCATAAGACACGTCAAAGAAACGCTTTACAAAAGTGTCAGTTTTCAAGTAAAAATTTGGGATATTATAGACTTCCATTCAAAAGTTTGGGGTTTTTGAAAGAAGTCTTTTCTGCTCATCAAAGCTGCATTTGAGCAAAAATACAGTAAAATTGTATTATGTGAAATATTATTACAATTTAAAAAAGCTGTTATCTATTTGAATATATTTAAAAATGTAATTTATTTCAGTGACGAAAAGCTGAATTTTCAACATCATTACTCCAGTCTTCAGTGTCACATGATCCTTCAGAAATCATTCTAATATGCTGATTTTCTTCTCAACAAACATTTATTTTCGTATTATTCATGTTGAAAGCAAGTGTGCAGCTTTTTTTCATGGAAATACATTTTTTCAAGGTTCTTTGATGAGTAGAAAGTATAAAAAAATAACAGCATTTATTTAAAATAGAAAACTTTTGCAACATTATAAATGTGTTTACTGTCACATTTTTTTATTTAATAGACCCTTGCTGAATAAAATTTCTTTAAAAATAAATCCCGGTCACAGTTTTTGGGGAAAAAAAGTTGCAAGTTTCCCACCAATTTTGTAGCGCATACTGTTCTTTTCACAAAATACAAACAAAATAAAAAATCCTTTTGGCTTTATTTTGTTTTAATCCTTCAAAATACACATTAATTTATTCAATCTATGACGAGACATTAAACTTTAATTAGAAATGGTACCAAATCCATTTCAAGTATCAAATGCACAACAATAAGACATACTGCAATATTTGTGGATGATGTCTGTGATAAATGTCCTATAAATGCACTATTATTAATGCTGCATTTATCACCAGGTTTTAACCATCACCACTGTGCTACTGCTTTCTCATCTTCTTTATAACAACCTTTCATCGATCATAATCACAGTGTGTACAGAGGTCACGTATGAGGACACACAGAGGACATGACGCAAACAACTTTGGCACAGGGAAATACACGCTTCATAACTGTCCTTGAGCACCCTCTTTTACAAGCAATATTTACAATAAAAGTCCTATTTTTAGCAATGTAATAGAAAGAAGTTTTTCCTCATAGTCAGAACTCAAACACTGATCTAGCCATTGCTTAACATATTAACTTACAGAGCCTGAGGCTGGTGTGAATGTTTACCAGCACACCAGAATACATTCAAACTGAGACGATCAAAGGATGTTCATTAAAAGCGAGCATGCAGACGTAACCGATCCGCTTGTGTAATACCTGCTTCCTCTTGAGCCAAAAGTGTTGCAACAACACACTGTTAAAGTTCATCATTACTCAACTAACTCATGTGCATGTACCTGAGCGCTCCATTTTCTCCTTTATCAAGACTGTGAAAGCGGCTGTAGAGGCGAGTGATCTGACTGTGGGAGACTGGAAAACACAAACACAACAAGGTCTGGTTAAAACAGTGAACAATCAAGTCACAGATGTGATCATCAGATGGACAGTACTGGTTAAAGCTTATCTGAATGACCTAACACACTAGAGATTTCTCAAACTAGAGAAGAGAGAGTGACCGTCTTATATCACAGAAGAATTATTATCACCTGGAGATCAGTGTAGACAGGATTTACCAAATCATTTAGACACTCAAGCTGTCACGCTTAAATGTTGAAACAAAAGCTGATCTAATTTCTAATAAAAAAGTACAAATATATGAGAATGACAAAATGTCCAGCGTCCTGCTTTAAGTAAATAAATATTTTTTTATTAAATAAATTTGTACTTTGCATAGGCTATATATTTTATAAAACTAAATAAACAAATGTGTACTTTGCATATATCTTTTAATTATATAAATTAATGTGTACTTTAGATTTAAGAAAGCACATAAATAATAAAATAAAGAACTAACTAATTAATTAATTAAAGCACAAAATATGCCTAATGTCCTGGAAGTAAATGAATATATTTTATAAATAAATTTGTACTCTGCATATTTTTTTAATCTAAATAAATAAAATTGTACTTTGCATTAAGAGAGCAAGTGAATAAATAAAGAAATAACTAACTAATCAAACATAAAAATAAATCGAAAAATGTGTCCAATATTCTGGAAGTAAATTAATATATTTTTATAAATAAATTAGTATTTTGCTTTTTTTTATTATAAATAAATAAAACGACAAAATGTACCAAATAGCCTGGAAGTGAATCAATATTTTTTTCTAAAAATACATTTGTACTCTGCATATATCATTAAAAATAAATCTGTACTTTGAATATTTAAAAAAAAAAAAAAATAAGCATTTATTTAGGCTAATATATTATAAACATATTCTGGACTTTCTTTGGACACTTGTTTTTTTACGATTTGTTTTCATTAAATAAAAGTCATCAAACCAAATAAATACAAAAAGGAACAGTTTTGATTCCATCTTTGCACACTGTTCATTATCTCAACTAGGGTTGTCACGGTACCAAAATTTCAGTATTCGGTACCGATACCAGTGAAAATCCACGGTTCTCGGTACCAATTTCGGTACCAAAGCAAAACACAAAAACATGCTAATTAAAAACATACTATTTTTATTAATAAAGTCAAACAAAAATAAAATGTAAAAAAATCAATGCCATTGTTTATATTTATTTAAAATTGTTTCAAGTTTTTTCGCAATTAATAAAGTATGAAAAACAGTAAACAAATTTCACCCAAATTTAATTTGTCTTTTAATTAATGAAATTTAAAAACATTGTATTTTTTGGTAAATAAAGGGGATTTACTGTTAAAATATGGAAGAAATACTGTGTGATTATTTCTTTCAAAATAAAGATGTATTAATTTTTTCAACAGTAGTAATAGTATCACATACATTCTACTAAATAATAGTAATATATTTCTGGCACAATGTCTTTTAAATAAAAACAAACTTTTATTTTGACGGGTTGCCGTGAATACCTTTACATTTCCGTGTGTATGTGTGTAGCTATGATATGACGCTGGTTTTACTCAAATGAAACGGTAAAATGCTTGTGAAGTGACTCTCATAGCAGTTCTGGAGATGTAGTTTATGTATTTATGTCCTCATTGAGACGGTAGATGCTGAAATCACCGCGAGCGTCACGTGCGCTTCAGTGTATGTAAGGTTAGTAAAAAAACCGCGCGTCTCTGCCATTCATTCATTCATTCACACAGAGACTCGCAGAACATGCGGGATTCATATTTGAATCGACGTTTGCGGCTTAATATTTACAGATACTAGTCCATGTCGCGATTTGATTTAAGCGTAATGACCTTCTTTTGATTAATTCATCTAAACTTTGACAAATTCCGTGACATTCCGTGCTAAACTGTAAATTCCGTTTTTATAACTGGATTCCGGGATTCCATCCGCGTTTTCTGCATCGAGGAAATCAGAGCTGTACGGGTCAAGAACCGGGTTGACCCGGTACTCGGTACCACCGGAACTTGAAAAAAGCTAGTACCGTGACGTTTTTATTTTTTTAGTACCGACTTGGTACCGAAGTACCGGGTCTTTTGACAACACTAATCTCAACCAATTTCATAAGGTGCATCCTGGGATACTTTATGTTTACTGGACTCTAACTGGCTGCTTTTCCTTCACTTCAACACAATTTAGCCAAACTAAAAAAAATTGTAAAGAAATTAATGTAAAGTGGAACATCCGTTCACCAGAGAAAAGCTGCTTTGGCACAGTATGTATTGATGGAAAGTGTTTTTTTCATTTTACCACAGTAAAGTCAATTACTGACTACATCATTGTCTTGCACAACAATTCAGACTTTGATCAACACAGATTTAGAGTAAATGAGGTGAATGAATACAGAACCAATCCACATGATGAAGGAAGTCACAAAAGTGATGTTCAGTCAGGAGTTAAAACAACCACATAAAGAGAAGCTGTGTGAAATCCTGGCTTCTGCCCAGTAGGGTTTCACACCAGAGGACGAGAGCGGAAAAAACAGACAATTACAAGAAGGAGAGCACTTTATGTGGCTTTAAAGGAATGTAGTAAAATCTGGGTTTACAAACATGTAAAAAAAGGTCATGAAACGCATGCATTCAAATCTTGGCATTAGAAAGTATGAATATTAACAGCTATTCAAAACATCTAAAAAGGCCGCCTGCAGACCTTTTGAGCTTGGTTTGTGTGGTCTGCAAAATAAAGACTAACATATAACCCAAACAGCTCCAATAACGTATAAAGCATATCCCCAGTCTATTTCTAGATGTTGTGGGGGTGGACGTTTCTCTCCCTGTGGTTCATCCGGACAGAAGCCTGAAGCACTGAGACGGCAGAGATCAGAAAATGCTGCTTGGCCCTCATAACATGTTCTAACTGCAGCAGCACAGGTGCAAACGGTGTCATTAAAATCGAATTATTTTCATCAGTGCAATGCAAACCCTGACCCAGACATAACTTCACCCAGTTTGAAAAGGGGGGTTTCACAGTGATGCTATAGTCTAGAAGAACAATTTGGGGTTTCCCAAAGAATCTTTCAGTGAACAAAAAGAGCTATTTTTTTTTTAGTGTGAAGAACATTTGAATAGTCTGAAGAATCTTTTTCCACTATAAAAGAACCTTTTGTGCAGTGGAAAGTTTCCATGGATGCTAAAGGTTCTTTATGGAACTATATTATTCAATGTAGCCTTCTTTAACTTTTTTTGATTAAAATGAATAAACAATGTTTGACAGATGCAAATTATTGTAAAATGTAGATTAAAACAAAGCTTGCTTTCCTGTTCTCTGGATTTCACTAAACGAACAAAAGAAATGTATTTATACATGTTGTTTTTATAACACCAATATTACAACACATAGCAATGAACAACAATTTTAATACATAAAAAATGTCACAAAGGACTTCTTTAAAAATCTATTGTTTTATTCAGTATTGTATACGTTCTGCCCTCTCAGACACTCTTCTGAGAAACATTTCCTTCTGTCCACTGAGTGAAAATTATCATAGAAAACATGGCTTATTTTTAAGCTAAATTTTACAATAATTTTCATCGATCAAACATTTTTAATCTAATCTATTGTACAACAACAAGCAAACAAATGTGTTGTGTTCATTTGGTGAGAAACAGCATGAAAAACATGCCCTAATACACTATAAAAAAATTAAAAATCCCCCCTCTACACCCCCCCCCCCAGTTTTATAGGTAGTTGAGGCATAATATGTTCTGAGCTTCTTGTTAATTAATATATATATATATATATATATATATATTATATATATATATATATATTTAATTATATATCTATAAGGGGGTGTATCTTAGATCCTGTAACTGCTCACCAGTTCCACCAAGATTTTAAGACTTTCTTCTAGCTATTTTCCCTATTCTCAAGTAATACGATGCCATACAAACTGCAAGCACAATAATACCTACACAAGCATGAGCAAATGCTGTTTAAGATAGCTTTAGATGGAGTTTAGTCATATGTCACATCACAGGACATGAAATACTTCCCAAAAAGCTCTGTATTACATTAACCCATGTGTCATCACTATCCAAACTCTCTAGCGATGTCTAGATAGCCCAGACACGCTATTAATCCACCCAAAACCGCTACTCACATCCAGTTTCTTTCTTGATTTCTTCAATGTCCTCTTCTCTGAGTAAAGATGAAGCTCTGGAGCCCATGACTGCTGTTTCTACTGGAGATCAGCTCGAGCTAACACATGAAATTCACTCCTGATCTCTAAACACAGAGCTCTATAAAGCTGTCAGCCTTCACCACTGTCTGTCCCGCGTTATTAACCCTCAGCTTCTTAATTACGACCGGTTCAGCAGCGATCCAAATCAAATCTAGCTGAATAAAGGAAGAGTTTGAAAGGCTAAGCTAAAGGTTGGTCGCAGTGGATCCACGTGACGTCTACAAATACCGATTCGGTGTTTGTGTGCGCGTGGACACGCCCATAGAATAACGCGCTATGATTGGTCGGTGCGGTTGTCTGTCAAGTGGGCGGGATTTAAGGGGCCAGGCGTGTTTTCTGCTGAGGGTGGAACACAAAATTCCTAGAAATTGAATAAAGCCGGTAGAGTGACAATGAAATGGGGATCCCATATCAGAAAAATGAGAACAGCACAATAGAACTGAGGGGTTATACAGAAAGCCATTCAAGAGACAAAATCATAGATATAAATAATCTAAACCTTATTTCTCTGCAATTTATATCCTTTCGGTCTTAAAGAAATAAACTTTAATTCCTGATCTTTAAACTATCTGGCTGAAAATAAAAGTGCTTTTGTTGTTAAAAAACTCAAGTATTATTATTATTAGTCTAATATTAATATAGTATTATTTTAAATAAATTATAAAATAAATATTTTTTTCTAGCAAATTAAATGGCAGATTCAGAAAATTATTTATTAGGCTACATTTTAGTTTTTATTAATATTTTAAATGAGCTATTTTTAGACTTTTTTATTAAAATTTTTGTTAAAGTTTTAGTAATTTTATGTGCTTTTGTATTTTTTTTATGATTAATATTTAGGTTTTCAGTTTTATTTTAGCAATTTTAGTACTTCAACTTAAACTTCACAAAAATTATAAATGTTGCCCTGGCAATTGACAGAAATATATATATATATATATATTTTAATCTAATATTTATATTTTATTAGATTTATTTAAATTAAGAAAAAATGTTTTAATAGTTTTAGCTTAACCCTGGCTCAGACACTTAATTAATTATAGCTTGTGAGAAGCTAGAAAACAAAAGAACAATGGAAACAAAAAGGTAGAGTTCATTTCTTAGAAAGAGGGGTGCAGTTGTCTTTCATGATGGTGTTGAATTTGAATGTTTATCATTACCACCACTAATATTTTTATGCTTTACTGTTACAAATACTGATCTAAATTACATTCCACTGTCATTTTGAAACACAAAAAATCAGCTTGAGCTTCCTCACTCTTATCGCTAAACAGAGTTTTATGAAGCTCTCAGTGAACAGTCATTTTTGCAATTATTAAGGAAAGCAACAATTTGTTATAATCCATGTCTACTTACATAGGTCTATATAGACAGATAATTTAGTAGGGCGTTATGGGACATGTCCCTACCAATATCCAGTGACTACTAAATTGTCCCTATCGCAATAATAATGATCAGACAATTAAATAGCTATGTGTATGTAACCACTGGTGTTTTTCAGCCTCATCTAAAATAGGTCATAGGCTACAACTGATACCACATTTAATAGGCTACATGAGCAGAGTAAGAACATGGTAGCCGAAGTGTTTAAAACATACAAGCACAGTTCAGTTGAATGATAAAGTTTACCCTCTTTAACCTTATGTTGTTGTGCTGTTTTGTGTTCATCTGCTTCTCCCATTTGCTCTTTTTACATTGACTATCACTCTAAGACTAATACAATCAGATACAACAAGTTCTCAAATATTTATTACAATATATACTGATAAATGTAACAGTCACTTCAATGGTGAGATGACTAATTTGCAGTGTCGGGCAGTAACTAGTTATTAGTAACTTAGTTACTGTAATAATATAACTTTTTGCAGTAACTAATAGTGTAACTAATTACTGTTGCCAGAAAGTAATAAGCAACAATATTACTTTTGAAAGGAGTAACTAGTAATGAGTAATATATTACATTGTATGAGTAACAAGCCCAAAACTGCTCATTTGATTTGGAACTCCACGTATCGCGAATCATTTGATTTAGATCGGAACTTCGGAGCGTGGAGCGCGAATCATTTGATTTAGATCGGAACTTCGGAGCGTGGAGCGCGAATCATTTGATTTAGATCGGAACTTCGGAGCGTGGAGCGTGAATCATTTGATTTAGATCGGAACTTCGGAGCGTGGAGCGCGAATCATTTGATTTAGATCGGAACTTCGGAGCGTGGAGCGCGAATCATTTGATTTAGATCGGAACTTCGGAGCGTGGAGCGCGAATCATTTGATTTAGATCGGAACTTCGGAGCGTGGAGCGCGAATCATTTGATTTAGATCAATGGTGAGATGACTCATTTGCAGTGTCGGGCAGTAACTAGTTATTAGTAACTTAGTTACTGTAATAATATTACTTTTTGCAGTAACTAATAGTGTAACTAATTAATGTTGCCAGAAAGTAATAAGCAACAATATTACTTTTGAAAGGAGTAACTAGTAATGAGTAATATATTACATTGTTTGAGTAACAAGCCCAAAACTGCTCATTTCATTTGGAACTCCGCGTATCGCAAATCATTTGATTTAGATCGGAACTTCAGAGCTTGGAGCGCGAATCATTTGATTTAGATCGGAACTTCGGAGCGTGGAGCGTGAATCATTTGATTTAGATCGGAACTTCGGAGCGTGAATCATTTGAATTAGTTCGGAACTTCGGAGCGCGAATCATTTGATTTAGATCGGAACTTCGGAGCGTGGAGCGCGAATCATTTGATTTAGATCGGAACTTCGGAGCGTGGAGCGCGAATCATTTGATTTAGATCGGAACTTCGGAGCGTGGAGCGTGAATCATTTGATTTAGATCGGAACTTCGGAGCGTGGAGCGCGAATCATTTGATTTAGATCGGAACTTCGGAGCGTGGAGCGCGAATCATTTGATTTAGATCGGAACTTCGGAGCGTGGAGCGCGAATCATTTGATTTAGATCGGAACTTCGGAGCGTGGAGCGTGAATCATTTGATTTAGATCGGAACTTCAGAGCTTGGAGCGCGAATCATTTGATTTAGATCGGAACTTCGGAGCGTGGAGCGCGAATCATTTGATTTAGATCGGAACTTCGGAGCGTGGAGCGCGAATCATTTGATTTAGATCGGAACTTCGGAGCGTGAATCATTTGATTTAGATCGGAACTTCAGAGCTTGGAGCGCGAATCATTTGATTTAGATCGGAACTTCGGAGCGCGAATCATTTGATTTAGATCGGAACTTCGGAGTGTGGAGCACGAATCATTTGATTTAGATCGGAACTTCGGAGCGTGGAGCGCGAATCATTTGATTTAGATCGGAACTTCGGAGCGTGGAGCGCGAATCATTTGATTTAGATCGGAACTTCGGAGCGTGAATCATTTGATTTAGATCGGAACTTCAGAGCTTGGAGCGCGAATCATTTGATTTAGATCGGAACTTCGGAGCGCGAATCATTTGATTTAGATCGGAACTTCGGAGTGTGGAGCGCGAATCATTTGATTTAGATCGGAACTTCGGAGTGTGGAGCACGAATCATTTGATTTAGATCGGAACTTCGGAGCGTGGAGCGCGAATCATTTGATTCAGATCGGAACTTCCAAATTTTCGAGTACTGATCTGAAATGATGGTTCGCGAATCATTAATCAGATCAGGTGGATCGCAAATCATTTGATTTAGAATCATTTTGATTTAGGACCTTCGGAGTGGGTTTGTGAATCTTTTGATTCAGATCGGAACTTCAAATATCTTTAAAAGAAAGAAAAGTCCCTTACAAAACCTTCTTCATCATCTGTTTAAACATGTGACATATATAGCCTACATTAGATATATATTTCACTTTGGTTCACCTGTTTGCTGAATACTTTCTTGGTATCAACCATGGATAAATCAGTCAGTGATAACGTGGTGTTGTTGGTAGTTGGAAGGATGGAAAGTGCTACTGAGGACACATGAAATAGCCTTAAATCTAAAGACTGTAGGCCTACACCAATCGAAAGATGTTTTGCTTGAAACATTTCAAAAGGAAAATGAAGAAACACTAGGCCTATATTTCATAAGTTGTTAGCATGGCACACAACATCCACCTCAAACCAAAGCAGTGAAATACATTCACCCTTATGTTCACTTTATTGTGATATTGAAATTAAACTAGAAATATAAATCAAAACTAACAATGTATATTTAAATTTAATATTTTTGTCCAACATAATGGCACATATGGGGACATGAGAATGCATACTGGATAGTAGGAACGACCTTAGTGTTTACTCGTTCTGTTTTACTTTCCTAAATTGTACTAGAAATAAAAAAATACCTTGTGATTCTGACTTCTGAGAAAAATTCTCTTCAACTCGTCCCGCGGTCACGTGGTACGTTACTTTACACAGCGCTGGTCAGAATTATTGAATTATTATTAGGTAATAGAGTCATTGTATAGAGATTGCTGTGGCGGATTTCATAGTATAGCTAATAACATTTAACATATTATAGCCTACTTTTTAGTTTACAAATCTCTAGACGGCAAAAAAGTTTGAAGGTGATATGAATGTGGTTGACCAGAGGATTCGAGCGCCCACTAGAGGAAAAACAGTGTTGTGTGTTTGCGCGGTAATGCTGCCATCTACTGCACGAAGAGAGAAGTGTTAGAACATGGAGTACTGTGTCCAGCAATACAAATATGGCAAAACATCTATTCGTTTAGATAGGCTACATCATGTACGCTCATTATTTAACAACCTCAACAATTCTTAAAATAACAATCCACAAAGTGTATGTGGATAAATATCAAATAGCCTACAACTGTGGCATAAACCAGAACCAGAAATATTAAGCTGGAAGAAGAAGCAGTAGAAAATCACACCAAACCTCTGAATTAAAACCAAAGAAAGCAAATAGTAAAATAAATAAATAAATTCATAAATAAATAAACTTTCAAAATAGTATTGGTGGCAGATCTATTATTATTATTATCATTATTATTATTATTATTATTACAGACTGGTGCAGTCTTAACAACCTGGAGCTCAACACACTCAAAACAGTGGAGATGATCGTGGACTTCAGGAGAAACCCCCCTGCTCTCTACACTCACCATCATGAACAGCACGGTGACTGCAGTGGAGTCATTCAGGTTCCTGGGCACCACCATCTCTCAGGACCTGAAGTGGTACATTCACATAGACTCTATTGTAAAAAAGGCCCAGCAGAGGCTGTACTTCCTTCATCAGCTGAGGAAGTTTAACCTGCCACAGGAGCTGCTGAAACAGTTCTACTCTGCCATCATTGAATCCGTCCTCTGCACATCAATAACTGTCTGGTTCAGCTCAGATACCAAATCTGACCTCAGAAGACTACGGAGGGTAGTCCGGACTGCTGAGCGAATCATTGGTACACCCCTCCCTACTCTCCAAGAACTGTACTTATCCAGAGTGAGCAAAAGAGCTGTCAAAATCACTCTGGACCCTCACATCCAGCACACTCCCTCTTTGAACTGTTACCGTCTGGTCGACGCTACAGAGCTCTGAGCACCAGAACGACCAGACACAGAAACAGTTTCTTCCCCCAAGCAATCCATCTCATGAACACTTGACAATAATTATGGTACACACACTATTTATACACTTATTTATCTAAAACACATTAGTCTACATTTCAATTGCACATAATATACCTGTACATACAAAACTGTCTATTATATTATACCTTGTCAATTTGTATATTGTTATTCCCTATTTACTTGTTCTATTTTTTATTCTTTTACTATCTGTGTTTTTGTCCTGTCACTGTTATTCTGTTGCACCGCGGTAGCTTCTGTCACGAAAACAAATTACTCATATGTGTAAACATACCTGGCAATAAAGCTCATTCTGATTCTGATTCTGATTCTGATCATCATTATTATTATTATTATACAATTTGAGGACACAGGTGAAACAAAACATTCAGCATAAAATAGTTATTGTTATTACTAAATATTTTAGAATAAATGGCAGAGCATGTACAGCATATGGTGCGCTAGTCCAAACACTCATTACATGCTTTCATGCAGCTGGGTAAATATTGACGCTGGTTACTTGCCTACATAGAGGCTCTCAGCTCATTTGAGAGAGAGAAAGACCCCCTGGAAGCTGCAGACTGAAGAAATTTTAAATCTGTTGTCATATATATATATATATTAAAAAATGTGTAAAAAAAAAAAACATTGGTAGAAAATATATTTACTTTTGAAACATATTTTAGCATATATATATATATATATATATATATATATATGCAATATATATTGCAATTATTATATGTTTTAAAATATATTTAAAAAATATCACATAGATATTTTTATACACATTAAAAATATTAGATTTTTAACTTTTTTTTTTTTTTTTGCTGCTTGGCAATATATTGCTCATAGTTTATGTTAACCAATGCATTAACTAATATTAACAAATAAGACCTTATAAAGTGTTACCGGAAATACAAATAGCACGGCTTCAAACTAGTTTAGATGATTCCAGGTAAAGAGCTCACAACACCTTTATTGAAACAGGTGGCTTTCCATTCCTGAAAATAACCTGATTTTAGGGCATGTAGGGCACCTCAAGCTCAATAAAAGAGCAAATGTCTCCTCCTGCCAAGAAATATCCAGAGTTGAGTGGTTGCATGACTTGTAATACAAAGCTTACCGTTTTAAACCCTGGGCCGAGGCCTGCATTTACTCACGCGGGACAGGGAAACGCCTGCTGCACGGTTGTTGCTCTTGGACGTCTTGAAGGCAGGCAAGAGCGTTTCTCCAGCCCTGTGTAAACCCATATGCTCTAATGACTTCCAGCAACTTTATCTGTGCGAGATCTTCCGTTCCTGTGAGTGGCGTGAAGCAGGAAAGTGCTGGGGGTCAGATATCTTCGCTCTATCCCAGTTTATGGCACTTTTACAGAACAGGAGTTATACGTGAACGCAAAGACCTTTGCAAAATTATACTTTCTCCTCACAAACAGTCAGTCAATATGGATGGAAACACACTTGTAGAGTTCTGAAAGCGCTCTTGTCTAAAGAGCTCAGGTGCAGCAATAAAGACGAGAGAGAGGAAGAAGGAGTCAGGAACCATGCTGTCATTTCCAATTTAACTTAATCTATTCAAAAGACACATTGACATTCAGTTCAGAATATAAAGATGAATTCTTCTCTGTTTCATGTCATGTTCAACCACACATTAATTCAGTGAAATACAAGATAAACATTTTCATGCAGACAGTGGATGGTTAGATTTATGCAGTAAGGTTCAAAAAGTCCATAAAAACACCAAAAGTAGGCCCTAGTCCATAGAACTCAAGTTATATTCCAACTGTCCACTGAGTTTTCCTCTGTTAAAGCTTTCGAATCTCATTTGTTCAATCACATCAACAATGTCTAATTAGACTAAACAAACCTAAAGGCTTAATTTGTAATTAAACTCAAGCATGAATGACATTTGTAGCTTCTATTATGCTTTCTTGCTCTTTTCCAGCTTAGCAGTACAAACTCCACTTTCTATAGAAAAGAACAGCATAACATTTTCATGTACAAATACTGAAGTAACCTATCACACATCGCACTGCAATCTTTTTGTTTGAAACTTTGTGGAGTGTGAAATAGCCTACAAAATTCATTTTAAGTCATAGTCTATTGGACTTCAAATTGTGTTGGGTGAAATATGAAGAATCATTTTCAGTGTTACAATGTTAGGCCTTAATAAATTTGCATTAATTATTCATCAGATGCTTTTATCCATAGCAACCTACAATTAAGGAATATCGCAAGCAATTAAGAGTGAACAAAATCATAGTTTTGAATAATGTTACTCATCTATTAATTTACAGAGCGTCTCACCATCTTCTTTTTCTGTTTTCATTGCATTTACTTGTGCAAATACTCAAACAGTGCTAATTTAAACAAAGACATATCCAAATGCTGAATAATACATTGCTGTGCAATAAGAAAAACAGTTTTCAGATAATAAATGCTCGGTAATAAATCTTTCAAATTATATGGCAAGATTAATTCATAATTCAACAGTAAAAACACAAAGCAATGTTTATTCTCTGGTCACTAGAGGTCGCCAAAGTCACAGAGATCAATTACATGAACACTTTCAACTGTGTGTGGCCTCCACAGCTGCTGATACATGCATATGTAGCCAAGTATTACAAAATATCGGAATGTGTTTTAAAAAAGGAATTCTAATGTATTGTGTGCAGTTATTGTGTAATATACCTCAGCTTAAAATAATATGAATATTATATTATAATGTTTTTCAGAGAATTAAGAAAAATAATGTAGGCCATAAACCTGATGTAAACCTGTGATTTAATATAGCAAGTATAATTTTGTCATCTATTAACGCAAAAAGAATGCCAAAAAAATTGTAATGCAAATTATTCTTTCTTTTTTATTATTATTTAGTTAGTTAATCTTTTATTTTTAAAGATTTTATGATACAACCCGAATTCCGGAAATGTTGGGACATTTTTTTAAATTTGAATAAAATGAAAACTAAAAGAATTTCAAATCACATGAGCCAATATTTTATTCACAATAGAACATAGATAACATAATAAATGTTTAAACTGAGAAATTTTTAAATTTTAAGCACAAAATGAGCTCATTTCAAATTTGATGCCTGCTACAGGTCTCAAAATAGTTGGGACGGGGGCATGTTTACCATGGTGTAGCATCTACTCTTCTTTTCAAAACAGTTTGAAGACGTCTGGGCATCGAGGTTATGAGTTTCTAGAGTTTTGGTGTTGGAATTTAGTCCCATTCTTGCCTGATATAGGTTTCCAGCTGCTGAAGAGTTCGTGGTCGTCTTTGACGTATTTTTCGTTTAATGATGTGCTAAATGTTCTCTATAGGTGAAAGATCTGGACTGCAGGCAGGTCAATTCAGCACCCGGACTCTTGTACTACGAGGCCATGCTGTTGTAATAGCTGCAGTATCTGGTTTTGCATTGTCCTGCTGAAATACACAAGGCCTTCCCTGAAATAGACGTTGTCTGGAGGGGAGAATATGTTGCTCTAAAACCTTTATAAATCTTTCAGCATTCATAGTGCCTTCCAAAACATGCAAGCTGCCCATACCGTATGCATTTATGCACCCCCATACCATCAGAGATGCTGGCTTTTGAACTGAACGCTGATAACACGCTGGAAGGTCTCCCTCCTCTTTAGCCCGGAGGACACGGCGTCCGTGATTTCCAACAAGAATGTCAAATTTGGACTCGTCTGACCATAGAACACTTTTCTACTTTGAAACAGTCCATTTTAAACGAGCTTTGGCCCACAGGACACGACGGCGCTTCTGGATCATGTTCACATATGGCTTCCTTTTTGCATAATAGAGCTTTAGTTGGCATCTGCAGATGGCACGGATTGTGTTTACCGACAGTGGTTTCTGGAAGTATTCCTGGGCCCATTTAGTAATGTCAATGACAGAATCATGCGATGAGTGATGCAGTGTCGTCTGAGGGCCCGAAGACCACGGGCATCCAACAAAGGTCTTCGGCCTTGTCCCTTACGCACTGAGATTTCTCCAGTTTCTCTGAATCTTTTGATGATGTTATGCACTGTAGAAGATGAGATTTGCAAAGCCTTTGCAATTTGACATTGAGGAACGTTGTTTTTAAAGTATTCCACAATCTTTTTACTCACTCTTTCACAGATTGGAGAGCCTCTGCCCATCTTTACTTCTGAGAGACTCTGCCTCTCTAAGACATCCCTTTTATAGCTAATCACATTACATACCTGATGTCAATTAACTTAATTAGTAGCTAGATGTTCTCCCAGCTGAATCTTTTCAAAATGTCTTGCTTTTTCAGCCCTTTGTTGCCCCGTGCCAACTTTTTTGAGACCTGTAGCAGGCATCAAATTTGAAATGATCTCATTTAGCGGATAAAAGTGTAAAATTTCTCCGTTTAAACATTTGTTATTTTTTCTATGTTCTATTGTGAATAAAATATTGGCTCATGTGATTTGAAAGTCTTTTAGTTTTCATTTTATTCAAATTTAAAAAAACGTCCCAACATTTCCGGAATTCGGGTTGTAAAATGTGATATTTTTTCCATATTATCATAGTTTAGTGCTCTGAACACATATCCAACTGAATTCAAGAACCATCAGCCGTAGGTAAAGCACACTAGACCCTTGATCTTCAGCATCTCTGTGTCTCTCTGTGGGGTTTAAGGGCTTTAGTCTAATAGCTCCATTAGCTCAAGCCAGTGGCATTAAGTAGCATAACAGCACCGACTGCTTTAACCATCAATAACACACACACTTTACTCACATGCTCTCTTTCTTTCTTAATGGCAGAAAAAAAGTCATACAAAGCTAAATTAGGACTGTTTTTGGTGCAAAAAAAAAAAAAAAGTGGACCCCAAAACCTTCAAAGTAAAAGATCCATCTGTGGTGAACAACAGTAACATGCCATTTAACAACTCACGCTTTGTTTTATCCATTGTTTGCTTCTTCTATAAAATCTTCCCTTTTGAAAATAAAAGTGTCTGTGACTGTTATCCATTTTCTCTGTCTGGAGCACAAAACTGAGGAGATTCGTTTAAATATGACTCACATGTGAGTCTGGTATTAGAATGTTTCGCTATGATACTTTTCAGTTTAAATTATTTATAAGGATATTGATAATCAACCTTTGTCTCATTTTGTTAGCCATCTTGAATGCATTTTGAGCCACAATGCATTATGGGATCACATTTAGCCTACCATAAAGGATATATGTGATGCTGCCTTAAAATTTGACACCAAAAGTCATCTGTTGTGCTTATAAAGCTTTAAAATCCTGCATTATGTCGGCAGCTGACTAGATTCTAGTGAGCTGGTATCTTCATGAAAAGGATCTGTCTTATAATGCAGAAAACACATAAAATGTATGTAAGCAGTACAAAGAGACTTAGCTTTTATTCAAAAACACTGGCTTTTTATTCGTGTCCAATGCTTGTTTTTAGAGCGTTTCATTCAAGTCCAAAATTTCACTTAATTTTCAGTGCAGCTCAAAAGCAGTTTGGCTAATGAGGCCTGATATGAAACAACAGACTACGTTATGGGCCATTACAGCACGCACACGCGCACTGCAAATGAGACGGGATGCCAGGAAGACTTTCCTGTAGGAGAGTCTCGGATGAAAGCAAAGTTCTGTGGAGGATCTGCAGCAGAGACGATCAAAGAATAGACACAGACACACACACGCGGTGGGTTTGGTGAGGTAATCTGGAGCATTAACACGTTTGAATCGTTCCCTGTGATCCACCTCCGCTCTGTCATCTCTGAGGAAAACCCCCTCATCAACATGAATCTTTCTTTCCAGGCCTAAAAAAAGAGTGTGAGCTTTGTTTCTCCTCTCATTCCCTGTGTTTTATCTCGGTAATTATGTCTAAATGTGAATTCCTCCAGACAGATGGAGCTATTGAGAAGAGATGGCTCTGTTTCAGCCTCGGGGGAGCAGATGTGAAGGTGTTCGATTTCTGAGAATGTTAAACATATATACATGGACACACACTGCAGTCTAATCCTGTAGGAAATAAAATGACAAATGATGTCTTTTAAATGTTGCACTCATTTTTCCTAGACAATAGGAATTAATGGGGATCATTGGGAACAAAGACCCCTTTAACTTCAGAAGACATTAAAGCAATGTCTCAAACTGTGCTCAGTCTACAATCCAAGTTAGATTACAATATAAACACATTTCTTATCAAATTCTTGCAAAAAAACAACAAATAAGTTATGCTACACATTAATTCATTTTATAGCTCATATATTCCAATTGCATCCATTTTTATTTCTCCAAATGAATAGTGTTGCAGTGATGATGTATTTTTGTAGGCCACCCCAGAAGTTAGCATGACCCTGGTTCCCTTGACAAAAACCAAATGGCATTTTCCACTGGATTTGTATTACTGCAGAAAATACTGATGTGTATTATATAGCTAATGGAATAAAATATGAAAATGTCTTGTGTTAACCACTGAGCTTATTTCAGACATTTCAACCAAAAACCCATAAAACAACAACAACAACAACAAAATATTAAATTGAGGATGATGGAACCGAAAGTGCTAAAATGCTAACTCATTTTCAGGTTTTGGCTTACAAAAATACCTCACTTTGCAGCACATTATTTTTGGAGAAACATCTTTTTCATTGTGGCGTTCTGAGCAATTTGTTCAACCAATTTGTTCAAAACATCTGATTTATTCAGGAACGAAGCGAGCGACTGTCTTTACGAGTGAGTCACGATGATCATTCACTTAACTGATTAGCTCTTTCATGGAAGAGTGAGTCATCGAATCATTCATTCAATCGATTCATTCAGAAACAAAACACTGCTAGGTTATACTTTGCCATTGTTTCATTATTTTTGTTGGAAGAAGTAAAATAGACAAAACAACTGGGAATATTATGTCTAAAATGTAAGGAACTCATTATTAATTCCCTGTTTATTTTTTAACTGTTGTAGGCTTCCTATAAAATAAATACCACACTCGCAATCTTGTTTTTTCGTGTTTTTTTTTTTTTTGGAATTACGATTAACTACCACTGAATTGCTTAATTATTAACTACTTCAAATATATTTTCAGTGTATTTTTCCATGAGTGTCAAAACAAATGTGCTCCGAATTAGCTTCCAGTCCCTGAGTCACGAGTCTCAGAACAGAAGAGTGAAGAAGATCAGACCCCAGCGGACCAAAAAGTTGATCATCACCAGACTCTATGTCATTGCTGACCTATTTTAATGTTATAATTACCATAATTGCTCTCTGTGACAAATACACTCACACACAGTCTGCATGTGCTCACTGTAACTCTACACCGTTTCAAAGACAGCCTGAGGAACATGATTAAAGATGCTGCTTTATTCCACACAGATTAAAGTGAAATTGAAATGAACCCTGTTTACTTTCTAAATACAAATTCACTTAATGTACATGAAGTCAAAAATAGATAAAAAACGTATCTATCTATCTATCTATCTATCTATCTATCTATCTATCTATCTATCTATCTATCTGTCTATCTGTCTGTCTGTCTGTCTGTCTGTCTGTCTGTCTGTCTGTCTGCCTGTCTGCCTGTCTGTCTGTCTGTCTATCTGTCTATCTGTCTGTCTGTCTATCTGTCTATCTATCACCTGCAGGTGTTTCTTGTTTGTCAATCACTCACACTATCTATCTATCTATCTATCTATCTATCTATCTATCTATCTATCTATCTATCTATCTATCTATCTATCTATCTATCTATCTATCTATCTATCTA
Organism: Aspiorhynchus laticeps; assembly: GCA_023376895.1. Lineage (NCBI taxonomy): Eukaryota > Metazoa > Chordata > Actinopteri > Cypriniformes > Cyprinidae > Aspiorhynchus > Aspiorhynchus laticeps. Next base: position 7,085,092 of record CM041801.1, on the reverse strand, counting down.
TCTATCCATCCATCCATCCATCCATCCATCCATCCATCCATCCATCCATCCATCTAGTGTACTATTGTTCTATCATTTTATTATGCTTGCATACTATTGTTCTAGTTATTATTCTTTTTTTTTTTAATTCCTCATTTTAGCCATATTTCTGTCCATGGCTTTATCGTTAGATCTATGTGTCTAAACTTTCTGCTTTTAGAAGGAAACAAATGAAATGTCATAACAAGCATTTCCCAGATCTTCATGAGGAGGGCTGTTCCCGTGGACTGTGTCTTCAGGGAGATGGGCTGATGGGGGGATGAGGGGGTGTGAGAGGGTTAACCCCCCCCCCATCTCTGTTTCTCCCAAAATCAGTTAATGAGCCAAGATCCCTTATAAGATACGATCTCAGGCCCAGTGTGCACCTCCTCCTGATTTCCCGGGTTCTGCAGGAAACAATATCTATTCTTGTTGGAGTTTGATCGCATGTCATTTTTATGTGAGAAAACCAGCCTGCTGCATCAGTTCTCATGATGCATTATGGGAACGGGGCTACTTTTTTTTTTTTGCTTTTAGCCTTGAAGGTGGACATTAATATTTGTATGATTGCTACACAAGCAAATTAATCAAAATTCAGATACATTACATTTAAAGATTCATTTCCAGGTTGGTTTTTGTGAAGAACTGCTCAGAGGATGCTCTTTGATATCTCAGGAAACTTCAACAGATTCAAGTTACGTTTCATTGAAGTATTAATGTTGTCTCAGATGAAAAAATAACATGAAGCTGTTTAAACTGATAAAAGAAATGTTAATATATAACATTAAATATATGATGTTTATATAGAAATGATAATATATACATAATTATTAATTCCCTGTTTACTTCTTGAATTCTTGAACTATTGTAGACTACCTATAAAAGCAATATCACACTTGCATTTTTTTTGTTTGTTTGTTTTCCAAATTACGATTACACAACTCTTGCTCATATGATATTGCTTATTTATTAACTAGGCCTACTTCAAATATATTTTCAGTGCATTTTTCCATGAGTGTCAAAACAAATGGAGCATACTATGGAGCATTATGGACTATTATGGAGCATACTAATTGAATTCCTCTTTTTTTTTAATCCGATCAATTTTTTTTTTGAGGTATAACAGTGAGGTATATTATTTTATCTTCATATTTTTAATGTAAAACGAAATAAACGTTATTTATTTATAATAAATACATTTTATAGTATTAATTCAGAGCAACAAAATTAGATAGTTTAGTCTTGTAAGAATTGATGTTTGAATGATTGAAGATTGATTGAATTCTTGTGACTTTTGATCAAAGACTTATCTGGTATCTGGCTAAATCTGAGCACAGTATATACAGTATGTATAATATTATATAAAATAGATATGATTACCAGGAGAAAAATCTGACAAGCAGGAGACTAAAGCAAAGTCTCTGTTTGGTTGATGTCTGTTTGTTGAGTTTTGATGAGATGTTACTCATTCTCTTCTGTCTTTTCCCCGTTACTTAAATCCAGAAGAAGTCATCTTTGGTCTCTGTCCCCTCCTGAGTGGGAATGTGAGAATAATCATCAGTTTTTGGTCCCTGTGGTCTCTGTTTCACGGTCTCTGTGTGGGAATCCTGATTTTGGACACAATTTCTCTTTCCCATCCCAGTCTGTTTTTCTCCGGTCCAGTTAAAAAATAGTCCCGCGCTTGCGGGCTCCCGAAGCAAACCGGTTCCAGCCCGCTTGTTCCCTCTTCTCACGGAGGCTGGGAAGAGAGAGGTCATACAGTTGTAATGGGTTTCGTATGGATGCAGGTACCAAAGGGCTCAGCATGTCCCAGGAAGTGGTTTCCATGAGAAACCAAAGCCGCTTTTGACAGTCCATTATTTTTCCAAAATATATCAGCTCTTGTTTGTCTTTGTCTGACTTTTTCTTTTATGTGTTTTAAACCAAGTGAAGCTGACTTCCCACAGCCACAGTTAATAAAGATGAAGACGTTGTTCAAAATACTTGAAGTTGGTAAGAACTTTTATTGTTTTTGAGGGAAGTCTCTAATGG
>CM041801.1:6948043-7080543 GCA_023376895.1 Aspiorhynchus laticeps | reverse complement strand
ATAATACCTTTTTATTTTTTTTGTTATTTTGTATTTAGTATTGCAAATATTTTGTGTAAACAAGTTAGACTAGACTATGTAAAGGTAGGCTACATCATTTTAAAAGTTAGAAGTAGTTTCATTTCTGTCTGTAGGACTATTTAAGAGGCAAAAATATGTTAAACCTTTAAACTTACATGATCTCAAACAAATGACACCACTCAAATATGGAAATATTGAGGAAATTTCATTTATATAACTTTTTTATGGCATTGTAAAATCAATGGCTGAATTACAAAAACATTAACATCAAATAAATGAAATTCAAAATCACAAGCAAATCCTGATCTTTTTTTAATTAAAATGCATAAAAAACTACATCATTAGCACACAATGAAGGAACAAAAGAGCATATTTTGGAACCAAAATTACAAACGTACAATGAGTGAAAAAGACAATTTGTTCAACAGAAGCGTGTTGTGCTTTTTAGCTCTTTCAGCATGATTAGAATCTGTGCACTTCACAAACACCACCGACTCGTCACTTCACTGGCAACATTTGGGTTGTGTTCCAAAACCTACTGCTGCCTACATAGGCTTCTGCCTTCAAATAAGTGAACATTTCACATAGGAAGAAACCCACAGGCATATTTACACCGCTTACTTTTTTGGCACAGATTCTGTGCTGCCTACGTACGGAGCTCACTCTTAAAAATAAAGGTTCGATAAGGGTGTTTTCACAGCAATGCATAGAAAAAAAGCATTTTTGGTTCCCTGAAGACATTTTTAGTGAACAATTCATAAAAGAACCATCTTTTCCCTGCTTGAACATTTTAATAATCTATCTTTGGAATGTTTCCATTGATGTTAAAGATTCTTCATAGAACCATCAATGCTAATAAAGAACCTTCATTTTTAGAAGTTAGGTTTTGGAACAGAACCTTGATGTCAATAGAATGTTCAGTGCTACACAATCAGTATTGATACAGTGGAAATAAATAGATATGTTTTTGGTCTTATTTTGGGGCAGCAAATCTTAATTGATCTTGATTTGGATTCTTGATCCATCTCAATCATAATCAACAATCACAACATACTCTTTGGAGAAAATACAGCTGTTACACTGACAGGATTTGATATCCACAGACATTAATAGATCCAGACCGAGGCACTGAGAGAGAATCATCATACGACACAGAAGCAAATAGTTTACCCAGGGTTTCTATTACTCAGAAGTCCTTGCAGGAGAGAATCGACTCCCGCTTGTAACTAGACCAGCTCACATTTTGAACCATCTTTCCTGTAGCCTGCAGCTTGTAGCTATAATCAAGCAGAGGCACAATGGGAAGGAAAATAACCGCCCACTAAAGGCATCAAAGCGGCCGTGAATCAAGCTGAACACGGGCACTTCTGCTTGGATAACAAGGCCTGAAGGATGACCAATGATTGCGAAAGGAGATACGTCTCTCTTCATCCATCTTTCTACCTGTTTCCTTTGCTCTTTTGGGGCTCTCTGCCCTCAGGTGATGGCAGCAGGTGTGAGCATGGGAAAAACCTCTGGGTTATGCACTGAAATATTCACTTACACCTGTTACGTGGATGTATGTGTGTGTGTGTGTGTCATGGCCACTTTACCCTCCTTGTATGAGCTTGTGCATGGTTTTGTTATTCAAATAATCACGGGCGATCTCCTTTCAAACGTGCCCAATTATTGTCTCCGATTTCAGTCATTCCATGAACAAGGTAGGAAAAATAGACACATAATGTAGGTGCTTAGAGCAACATATTTTTCACACTTTAGAGACGTGGAATGACAACAGGTGATTGTTGGACTCTTTGGCTTGTGATGGTTGAGGCCTTTCAGGCACATGACTAAATATCACATGGAATTCAATCTGGTAAGAATGTCTCCATTATGTGGTTTAACAAGGGCATATAACCTCTTAAATAAATGTTTTAGTGCATTAAAGCTGCATTGGAAAACATAGGCATTACATTAAAACTTTTGTATAATTTAGAAAGAATATATTACAGTAGCACAACTTCCAATTTTATATAAAAACAAAGAAATCCAAGAAAGATGAAAAAAAAACAAAAAAAAAACAAAACACGAAATGTTTGTGACCTGGAAACGATCCAATATAGGAACAATTCCTCTTTGGCTCAAATAAATAAAAAAATACACAAACCATAAAACTGAGCTCAAATCAATAATCTGAAGAAAGTCATAAAAAGCGATCAACACTGAGAAAAAAAAAAGAATTACTCTAAAAACTATTCCAAAAAAGACAAGTCTCCACAAGTTCAAAGACGAATAAATTGTTGGTGATTTTGGCATGAAGCAAGAGAAGTAAAAATCAAACACCTGTCTGTCTTTGGATTATAGACACTGTTTTACGTTTCTACAAATGGAGAACCCGCAGCTGAAGAGTGAATCTCACGAAAGCACATCCAGATCACATTTCACCCTAAAATCAAAGCAAAAAATATTTTTGCATAATGAAAACGATGCCTATATTTATGTAAATTTAAATGATTTGCAAATGGAATAATATATCTTTTTTTTTTTTTACCATTACAGTAATGAGAACAATTTTTTGCATAACAATAATAAGAACGTAAGGGTCAAATGTGCTTCATTTTGATGCAAATGCAAAAATTAATAGTTCTAAAAAAAAAAAAAAAATGAGCATCATTTTCTTCATGCAAAATATAATTTCTCATTTCTCATTAAACATGACCTGAATATGTTCCTGACAGGTTTTGTGATATTCACCCTAAAATCCATTTCAATGAAAAACCCATTGACATAACATCTCACAAATCTCCACACTCCACACGCAAGTTTGGAAAGTACCTGAAACTGGTGGGTAGCATTTTTGTTTATTACTATATTTACACATTAAAAGTCCCACAGTCCTGCAGCTCTGTGAAGCTCTCTCGTACTGTCTGCATGACACGATTTCATGGTTGCAAAGCACTCTGGGAATTACAGCGTTCAGGCAGATTGGTTTGTAAGGCTGGATAAATTGGCTTTTTTCAGATACAGGCTCATCAGAATATGTCTTTTCTTTGGTTTTTCAGCTTTTTTAGTAAGAAAAGTTGCTGATATATTACTATGGGATGCCTTCTCTTAATTATAATCTTTCTATATACACCTCATTTTCCTGTGAGACTTCTGTCCTCCTTTAGTTTTGATCAGCGGAGGTCCATTTCTGTCCTGTATGTTCACTTTGGTGCTCTTAGAAGCAATTGACATGTCATAGAAGGACGAAGAAACAAAATGATCAAACATGCAAGATTTTTCACCTCTTCTCTAAATTTCGACGACTTCTCTCAGTCCTCTGCACACGTTTTCTCAGTAAGGCCTCCAGACGGACTCGTCTATGCGTGTGGACGCACTCATCGCTGTGGGCGAGTTGCTGTGGCTGCCGTCAGCATCCACGCCGTCGCTCTGGTTGCCCAGGCTGGCGTTGAGCAGGCTGTTGTTTCCGCCCGCGGTGCCTCCAGCTCCACCCACCGCGGTACAGGACGTCAGCATGCGGGTGGGCGACCTGTCGCCTCCCGATCCGGTGCTGCCGGGCGGAACCATGGAGAACTGGTAGGAGCCGGATCCGGTGCCGTAGTACAGGTGGTACGGCGAGGAGTTGGTCTGGAAGTGGGAGTTCTGGTTCTGGTTGCCGGGGTACGGAGGAGGCAGGTAGGTGTGATAGCGGCTGGAGGTGGGCATCCCGGCCACGCTGAGACCACCGATTCCAGTGCTGGACGGGTTAGCAGAGTAGGTGAAGGGACCCGGATAATGCATGTGTGAATCTGAGAACCGAGGAGCCGTTAATGGAGACAGAGATGGGAAGGACGTCCTCTGAGGGAACAGATCCGTACCTGGACGAGAAAGATAAAGAAAGTGTTACTTTAACATTTAAACAACAACAATCACAGAATGCAAGATTCCATGCTTTTTCCATGATTACTAAATAAAGTTTACATTTTTAATAATTTAAAAAACATTCAGACCAACTGAATTAAAGCTAAGAAATAAAATATAGATTATTTACAAAATTAAATAAATAATACATATTTTTTTAAATATAATAAATAATTAATTAAATCATTAAAATAATACTTCAAAAATCCGAAATGTTTGTGATTTCCTGTCTGACTTTGTCTTTGACAGTTTTCAGTTTTTACAAATCACATTTCAGCCCAAAATCAAAACAAAAAAATATTTTTTTTTTTGCTTAAAAATTTAATAAATGTTATAAATTGTTAATTAAAACGATTTTTTTTTTAAATGTTTGTGATCGCCTGTCTTTGGATTATAGACATAGTTTTACATTTTAACAGATCACAATTCACCCTAAAATCTAAACATAAAATATTTTTTGCACAAAAAATTATGCCTATGATTTTTTACATTTGCAATTGACATACTATATTATTTTTTCACAATAATGAGAACAAGACTTATAGTATTAAGAATTTAAACTATATAAAACTATAAAAACAATAAAAAATAATTATATTTATATATATGCCACTAATATATATACAGTATATATGCCATTACTATTTATGCTAACATTACATTAACATTATATTAATATAATACGTAATATAATGTTAATATATATTATTAATATACATTAAAATTAAATGCATGAGATGCCTCAGAACCCTATTGACACACTGATCTTGCACCACCTAGTGTCATTTGTGAACTCCACATGATCGTCTGATAAACGGTCAAAGTGAAAACAGTCAGTGGAAGCGTAATGTTATGAGACTGGGGAGGAAGATGATGATGAAGACTGGTACGCTCTGACGTCTGGAGTTTCATTTAGTGTTCACGTCTCGTGCGTCACGACTTTACGAACAGGTGTAAGAGAAACGTCTGTGCACCTGCACACAAGCACAAACTGCTGCCTGTTTCTGCCAGTTAGTTAGTGTTGTTTTCTGGCTTGATTTTTCTGCTTATTGCCCACATACGAGCAGGGGCTGCTGGGATACTGGAGCAGGCTTTGGCATGCCAGCGCCTGAGGGAGGAGAATGCCGTCTGTGCGTGCCACTGACTCGTTTAAAACACTCTCCCCCCATTTGTCTGGGGCACTGAGTCCATTTGCAAACAGAAACAGAGAAAGAGAGGAAAACATACAGTTCCATTTCAGTTTCCTCAGACCATGCTCTCTCGCTCTTTCTCTCAGAGGGGTGTTGACTTTCTCTTTCTCCTGTTTGGGGGGCCAGAATTCAAGATTTCAGCTGCCACTGATTTAACTGAAATGGCCACAAATTCCTGGCAGTCTCCGCAGTTTTACTCGTGCACACACACACACACATTTACACACACACACACCATACGAGATTAATTACTAAAAGCGGAAATCTGACAAATGAGTTGAGAAACAGCTGCAAACCAGATATAACACCCAAACTGTAGATGTTGTTTACCCTCATTACCCTCACAGACACACGTTCACTCAGACTCAGCGTCTCCCTCTAGTGCCTGACACCATACTAACAACAAGAACAGGGGTCTTCAACCTTTTCAGAGCCCTTGGTGGATAGACACATATTGTTATTGTTATTATTAAAAAGAGAGTTGAATTTTAAACCTGGCTGATGATAACTTAATGTTGTTTACATCATAAAAAACACATTATTGAGACCTATTTTTGAAGACCAGTCCTCTAGAGAGTTACTAGTTTGCTGAGTTTCTCAGCATAACCACTTCACACATGATCTACATTAGTGTCAGTGGAAAAACTCTTTAAAAACGAAGAAAAAAAGAGCAGGAAACCATGTGGTATAACCCATAATTATGTGACATTTTCCCCTTTTAAAAAATAACGGTTTGATGTTTCTGACAACATATTTAAGGGAGTGAATTCCCTTTTTTAAAACAAAGGATTTAAATAGAGCAAATGTAATTTAAATGACATTTACATTGGCCTTCTTATGTTTTATATTAACATCAATATTACCAATAACAGCTATGTTAATATTATTAACATTGCTAATATTAAACTCTATTATTGGGAAAATTACACATTTCTCTAGAAAAACATTAATATTAATTACCATTGTTAATTAATAAATATTCATAAAAACTAAAATGTCTGCAGAATCCATATTAATATTTAATATTAATATAATATAAAATCAGTGGTTTGATGTTTCCTGACAACATATTTTTATCCACCAAGTATTTGTATTATATCTCACATTTGCAGTGTCATGCTAAATATAAATAGGAATATTAATAAAAATTGTTAGGGGGAAAATAACAGACATTTCTAAGGAAAAATATTAAATATTAATAAATATTATGAATAAATTAAATTGTTATGGGGAAAATAACAGATATTTGGAAAAATATTAAATCCTAATAAATATTATAAATGAATTATTATTAATAGATCATGCTTAATTGGAAAATAAAATCTGCAGAAACAATATTTATATGAATTTTTTTGCTAATATTTTAATGCTATTATTGATATGAATACAACTGGTATAAGGAAAATAACATAAAAAATACATATTAATGCATATTATAAATAAATTAATATTACTTAAAAATGCTTAATAGGACAAGTTCTGCAGAAACAATATTATTAATTTTAATGCAAATAATAATAAAAATATATAAGGGACATTTGGTCTTGGCACAACCAAGCCATGATGACTACTGAGGGGAAAAACATCCTTCTGTGCTGACTATGGCAGTTATGGCCCTGAGGTGGAAAAAAGAGCTACTTTAAAGTTCAGCAGTAGTGTTTCCAAATGAAATAAATTGAAAAAACTAATATTCTCCTGGAAATGGCCCCTGTCAAACGCTGCTATCCTTCCCTCATTGTGTTTTCACCCATCACAGCGATCAGTTCAGTTCCACTAGCCCACAGTCAAGCGTGTAACCCGGCTCACTACAGAGGTTTGCCTCATTTGACTGCTGTAGAAACTGATTTTGTTTGTTAACAGAAGAGCAAGCAGTAGCTAGTCGGCAGGACTTGTGCGTGTTTGTGTGTGGGATCAGGGTTCTGGTGAGGATGCAAATCTCAGCCCTCACCTATGAAATGGCAATGCAAAAACAGATGGATTACACCTGGACCAGGCAAATCATGTGGCCAGGGGAAAGAAAGACATGGAGACATAAAGACTGAAATATATACTTGATACTCTATATAATCTAATCAAATCATGTATACTTGCTTTAGAATGTAGGATATCGAAAATACCACATATCCAACAATCATACAATGACGTGGATCCCAGACTTGCTTACTAGTTCACGGTTTGAGTTTCTACTTTGTGGTTTTATGCTCAACTGGTGACACAAACCCACAGGAACCAGCCAAACAATCACTACATGTAACTCAACTATGCCATACACAGAGGCCTCAAACTATTATTTTAAACCAACTGGTGTTGCACAATAAGTATGAACATGTTCCACTAATGTTTGACAACCATAATTTGTCCGAACATCTACAGTTTAAATAGTATATCTATTGTTTTTTTTTTTTTAACCCAGCAACATAGCCTACTTTTTGTGAAATATCTTGCTTGTAAATAATAATAAAAATATCTATTATATGTTCATATATAAACTGAGCTTCAAGACACTGATTTTTTTATTTTATTTTTTATAAAACTGGTTTAAACCAATTTGCACTGTACTTACTTGACTTAAAATATATATATATATATATATATATGCTACTGGGTTACAAAAAAACAATAGACTATTCAAAATGTAGTTGAACAATTTATGGTTGCGATCTCATATATTTATATAGCCTACTTTTCCAAATGATAAACCGATGGTTTTACAAGCAGGCAGAAAACTGGAGCAGGGCTGTAATGGCTAAATGTTTGCACTGGATGTTGATGAATGATAACTGACGGTAATGGCATATCGCTCCAACAGGCAGAGAACCTGAGACGCAGGCAAACATGTAGATCTTGTGTGTTTATATTAGAGCTGTAGTCCATAAGACAACACAGCACGTCACATGCAAACTAGCTCATCTCCGACATGTGCCGCGCTGCCATCTCATACATCAGGACGGCTCAGGTTACCATTCACAAACATCTGATACTGTACTGGAGATTTACAAATCAGGTCGTTGATTCAGGACCTGGATCACAATGAGACGCATTTGTGAATAAATCAGGAATGCCTTTTTTTCTCCAGTGAGGAATTTTGAGCTTATTGACTCTAAAATCCATTTGTTGAAACGACTGCATTATTATTGATCCAAAAATCACAATTATTAAGCTGCTTTTGCTGTTCTAGGACGTTGAAAGGAATCAATATTCAGTTCTTTCGGAAGCAATTATTATGAAATAGAAGAACTGTTGGATCTCATTATTCCTGTAGGCGTTTCTGATCATTGCAGTTCAGAGCGGTGAGTCAACATTAAACTCACGCAAGTCTGCAGCACAGAACACATGCTATCTGAACCCACTTCACAAGTGAGATCTATTAAATATCTCAGTTGTTTATTATGGAGAGGGATGGAGAGCAAAATGAAACTCTCAAAATGAAAGCAAAATGAAGTTCTTCGAAGCCCAAATAATCTGAGCTATTTTTTAAGAGAAACAACTGTGACAAAATTGACACTTAAAGGGATAGTTGACCCAAAAATGAAAATTCTGTCATCATTTACTCACTCTCAAGTTATTCTAAACCAGTATGCATTTCTTTCTTCTGTGGAACACAAAAGAAGAGGTAACCAAACAGCTTTGGGTCCCATTGACTTCTACAGTAATTTTGTTCATACTGTGGAAGTCAATGGGACATGAAAGGGTTTAAGTTATTAAAAAAATCTTCTGAATGATGACAGAATTAACATTTTTGGGTGGACTATCTCTTCATTAACAACTTCATTAAATCTCATGATTCTGAAATGATTTTTTGGGAAAACTTTACAATAGTGTAAACTAATCTAATTTACTATCGACTGACCTGAAGTATGCTTCAAAATTTTCAAATCCATATTTGGCAGTTCTAGAACAAACCTGGGAATTCTAAAACAGAATTCTGCCTTCCAATCATGTTTCTATGTGCGTTTCAAACTCTCTTTGGCCACGTATACACTGCAGCGTTTCAAGAGTGACAACCACAGTTAAATGTTGGAGTAAATACACTTAATTACCTTGTGACGGTTGACAGTGATAAAGAGACATGCATGTTGAAGAATGTTGGAAACCAAACAGTTTTGGGTCCCATAGACTTCCAATGAATTTTTGTATCTTCTTTTGTGTTCCACAGAAGTAAGTGCGTCATACAGGTTTGGAATGACATGAGAGTGATGACAGAATCTATTAATTTTTGAGTGGACTACGCCTTTAAATATGTAGACATATTTGAAAACTTCTGATTCTAAAATGATTTCCTTTGGAATAACATGAATTAATCTAATCTCATACTGACTGACCTGAAGTACGTTTGAAATTAATTTAGAAGTTTGAGTGCATATTTGTAAGCACTAGAACAAATCTGTGAATAATAGAACTGAACTTTGTCTTTGTGTGAGTTTTAAAATCTGCAAAGTTTCAGGAAGGTCAACCGCAATTAAATGTGGGAGTGAATTAGGGATGTGCGCTACGACTAATTTGACTGTCGTTTAAACGGAAGTTTTGTATCCGACTAGTCGACTAGTCTAAAAGCTAGAAACCCCCAAAAAATGGCAAAAAAAACTGTGCGTGTGTCTATATAACAGCATACAGTTGAAATACTTAATCTTTGAATCACACTGTCAAATCCCTCAATGAATTCTGCAAAAAAAACAGGTCACGATTATGCCGTATGCTTGCCTCGCGTTATCATCAATTAATTTTAGGCCGTCGTTAAACAGAAAAAAAGGAAGAGCATACACTCTTCATAAACCAGTGCGTAGCTTATTTATTCAGATCGGCAGGAGCAATGCAGAAATTGAAAATCAATCAATAGACTGACAGAATTCTTCATTTTCATATAACGTTAGCCAACATATTAAAACGCATATTAAAACAAAAGTTTAAAACAATAGGAAAGTTTATCAAGGAATAGCATTAAAACGGCTTTTAAAAATGTACTTCATGTTGGCTATATTGTCTAAAAACAAAACAAAGCTCGTTTTACTTACTCAGACCGTGCGCATTTGTTCAGTGAATTTAACATGTTAACGTGGTCTGGCGAAAGACGGGACTGTCAACACTGCATGGCTCCAGAACATGAAGTAAAATCTGAATTACTAAAGCTGAATAGCTTCAGTACTTGAGCGAGCTCATCGCATTATAGTCCACGCATGCGTCAAAACTGGTCTTGATAATACTAGAATATCAAAATCAAGCGCAGACTATAGGCAAATCTGGAACAATTTACAAACAGCAGACACATCTGTCAGTTTAAATCTAGATTAAAGACTTATTGGCGTAACTCACACTAATACACTTCTATTATCAAATCCGTTAAAGATTGTTAGCTGCATTAATTAGATCAACGAAGGAACATTATAACAGATGACTTGACATCGAAATACGGACATCTACGCAATAAGTCTGTTTCATTTTCTTCAGTTCGTCATCATGTGGATTGCGATGGACTGCGCAGATTCTGGACATGAAGACATAACAGTGAAGACTCGACTTATAAATACTATATAAAATACAACTACATAATACAGTTAGAAATTGCTAATAAATATTTAGCTAATAACATATTATACAGACTACTGTAGCTACTAGAACTGATGCTATCTATTGACATTAGCATTATCGTCAATTTAATCATAGATTTATTACTAACTTAGCTAGACATGACATCTTTGAATTCATGAAATGCCTTTAACTGAAATTGAGTGTTATATTATACATATGACTTATCCTAACTTGTTAAGTGCTTTGACATCTGTATTTAGCGCATAAAGGTGACTTGACTGACTTGACTTGACTAAGGCGATTCTGCAAAAAGCGCTCGGCAGGAACTGAAGTCACAGGCACGTAGAGAAATAACTACAAGCAAACAGACAGTTTGAAAAGAGCCTGGAAATCCCGCAGCACCACCGAAGTGGGTCTTCGTTTAGAGGAATAGACAGCGCGGATAGGATCGTGGACCGCAGCGGCAGGTTGTAGTGTATGACATGATTGACATTTGGCTTTGGCTAGCCTCCAAGCTAACGCATACATGCCTGTATTGAATATGATTACGCATAGCTCCAGTAAAGTTATTGTAAGCCAATTTGACATTACACAGTTTACAAAAAACGTTTCCATTTCCTTCTAATTCAAAATAATCCCTCACCTTGCTGGTCTTTCGCGTGGAGCTTGCCGCAACTGGCATGAAGAAAACGCATGTGAGGTAAAATTATAGTTCCCGCCCAGATACGCCTTTAAAAATATTTATATATTTAAATATGTTGATATGTATTCTTTTTCAAGTTTTATTTTAACTGTTCTTTCAAATGTTTTAAATGTAACGTTAAAATGATGGTAATTTGAATGATAAAATCATCTTTTTTTTCTCTCGTGTAGTCGACTATTTTTTTCAGTGTCGACTAGTAGGAGCTGTACCGTTTAGTCGACTAGTCGACTAGACCCGCACATCCCTAGAGTGAATACCTTTAATTACCTTGTGATGGTTGACAGTGATATGGCTGTGAAAAAGAAACATGCATGCCAGATCAACCCATTTTATACTGCTATTTTTGATGGAAATATATATATCATAAATAACTACAGAGCGTACTGAATGAAATGAAACACCTAGTAGAGGAGTGACAATATTTTTAGCTGCAGATTTTTTTGTTTTTAATAAACGTCAAATATTTCCTCACATCACAGAGCATGAATTATGTTGAAACTGCCATCTGGTATTTTGAAACTTGTCACCTGACACGCAGCGAGTCTAATAGGAATAATAAATCAATCAAAGTGCAATTAAAGAAAGGTATAACTTAAATGTCACAGGGGATGGTGTGACAAAGGGAATCTTGTGTGTGTTTGTGTGTGTTGGAGGTAAAAATGACTCAGCTGGTTTGGATGTTAGGGGTTTGCGGGAACAGGAAGGGCAGGAATTCTGCGTCGCCGTGGGGAAGGAAAACCGTGCCAGAACCAGGTATGTGGCTGTGTGTCCATGGCAGCCAGAGTTTGTGTGAATGTTTTCGAGTGAGTGTGTTTATATGTGTGTGTGTGCCAATTTAGCAAGTGGGTGTGTGTGTGTGTGTGTGTGTGTGTGTATTTCACACACTTAGAATGTTTATTGATGTTTCTGGTTCCATGCATGTGTGTGCGTGTGTAAGCGAAAGTAGATAATTTTTTATATTCTGTTTGTTTCAGACCCTCCACAAAAACGCTGGTTTCTGATTGGATCATTAATTTTATGATTCACCCATTATGACGGCAACACACCCACACACACACACATCTGCATATTAAAGAAGTCATTTGAGGACAACGGTGTGTGTGCGTGTGGTTTTTGATGATTTAGATGTCACAGTGATTCATATTCTCATTCAACTACCAATAACATAAAAGAGCACCCCTGAACAATAAAAGCTTTTTTTCTGAAACAGATGTATGGCTAAGGAATAGATTAACCCAAAATAAATAAATAAAGTCAAAGTCAAATGTTTGTAAGGTCTCTTACTTGACCAGCGTAAGTCGTCTTCCACTTTGCAAGTCTTCAGTGCAGGAGAGTCAATCTGATCTGACCATAATGCTACAATAAAAAACAAAAAATAAATAAATATATACATGTTGAATTACATTTATTCATGTATAGGCACTGTGTGATAAAAAAATTCTCAAAAAATTGTTCAGATATTATTCAGTATCTCTATATTTATATCTATGTATTTACTCTTAAAAGTTGCTGTAAATTAATAAACAACATAATAACATAATAAAGATATTTTACATTTATATACTACAATATAATAATCCATAATAATAAATTTATCAAAACAAAATATAAATTAATGCAATAAATTATAAAATGCTGTACGATATAGTTAAAAGAAAACTTCATATTTTATATCCTTTTGATAATATTTAAGATATTTATATATTAATATTTCTGTATTAGCTCTTTAAAGTTGCTGCAAATTAACACAAATATTATTAATAAAATATTTTTTTTTCATTTATATGCAGCAAGAGATAACAAACAGAAATTTACCAAACTAAAATATGCATTAATGCAATAAATAATAAAGCACTGTGCAATAAAGTTAAAATAAATTTCTCAGTATTATATATCTCTGAGATGCTGTTATATGCAGCAATACAACACATTTTTAATTGTAAACATTGTAAAACTTTTTGAATGATAACACAAATTGTTGATTCAGTTCACTGAATGAAACGAACAGTTGATTCAGATGATTAAACTGATTTATGGAAGTAGTCTGAACAACACACTTTTTGTTAATGAAGTGTAAACCAAAGATGCTGTTGCTTAATTTTTATTTTATTTTGGCAGCAAAATCATCATGCATATACAGTGAGTATTAGATATACCACCCAGCCCTGTGTGTGTCAGAATCAGAATCAGAATCAGAATGAGCTTTATTGGCCAGGTATGTTTACACATACGAGGAATTTGTTATAGTGACAAAGCTCCACAGTGCAACAGAATGACAGCAACGGGACAGGACACAGACAACAAAAGAACACTATACAAATATACAAATAGGCAATGTAAAAAAAAAAAAAAAAAAAAAAAAAACACTATGTGTGTGTGTGTTTGTAGGATTGCGACACAATGAATTTGTCCACACACGTTCAATGTGAGAGAGCTGCTAGTGTTTTCATCAAAGGTGCCGAGAAAAACAAACATGAAATCTTATGCTGGTGTCACATTACACATACACATACACACGTTAGAACCCCATCTGTCAAAAGTGTGTGTGTGTGAGTAGATAACTCTGTAGATAACGTAGATAGCGTTTTGCTGATGAGCCAAGAAGAGTATCAGTGTGTCACGAGGAATGATATTTTGGGTGTCTGTTAAAAGTGTGTGATTAGCACATATCTTATCTTGAGCGTGTGACGCCTGTATGTGTGTATGATCAGAACGCTTTAAAACACTCTGTCAGCATTAAAATGCAGCTCTCTCTCTCTCTCTCTCTACACACACACACACACACACACACACACACACAGTCACTGCACGAGTCTAAAATAAGATACTTTGGGAATTATAGAGTATGTTTGTTTGTGTGTGTGTGTGTGTGTGTGTGTGCAGCAGTACACTGAACTGCCAATTCGACATGCAAATAAATCCTGTTTGCTCTCAGACCGAGATGAGATAGTTGTTACAAGCTAATCGTTGCGACAAACACATACACGTATGAGATATGAGATGTATGCGAGTAGATTTTTACATTTTCTGAGAAAAATGTGAGCGGTGCTTGTTCATGCAAAACATAGTGTGTGTTTTCTAGGGTGGTTTATTACTAGTCCAAGACAAAAGCAAATCTTTTTTTTTTTTTTTTTTTTTTGAAATATCATTCATGTCTGTAATGCCAAAGTTTAATAACTGGGGTAAGGGGTTTATAATAAATCCCTATAACCGTAAGCACGAGCAGTAGTAACAGTGATGCTTGTCTTAGCAAACACCACTAATAACACACTGTTCTCAGTCTCTCTCTCTGGTTTTCGCCGCACAATGATAAATTCTTCAGTATAAATGCTCTTATTCAGGCCACAGCTGGTGCTTCTGCTGAAAATAAACATCTCACTCAAATATTTTGATTGGCTGATACACAATGTCAATAACAGACAGATTTCTAGCACTATTAAAGCAGCATGTCACAGAAACAGTCTGTGAGCAGGACAATATGTGAGATTTGTGCATCTCTGAGTGGACTAATGTTGGGGTGAAGCTAACTAAAAGTAGCAATGACACTAACTTAAATACATATATTAGTAATATGACAGCAGATCTATGTTTCCAACATAGCGTGACTGAACTATTAAATCAGTTTGCTCTAGCGAATCAGTTCATTTCTGTCAAATGATTGATTCACTGATTTTCTGGTTGACTGGAATACCCTGTTGTGATGTCAGAACCAGCAAAAACCAACACAGCCACCATGAAGTCTGGTTTTCCTGTCAGATCTTTCGCCACACACACCACTTAAAACACTCAAACACTCTCTGAAGTCCTCACACACATGTAGTCTCAGATTTAAACCTGTTCACTGTCTGAAAAAGACCATTCAGACTATTTTTGGGACACTATTTTCATGACAATAAAGCACATTTACCTCCGTTCTCATTATTGTAATGTCATATACTTTACAATTCACAAATGTGTTATATTTATTAGGGGTGTAACGATACGCGTATTCATATTGAACCGTTCGTTACGAGGCTTTTGGTTCGGTGCACATTACAAACCGAACGATTCGTTGGAATAATCCTATTACGTTTGGAAAATAAAAGAGCTTAAAGTGTGTGAAATATCAGTGCCACTGCGCTCAACAACGCAGTCCAAACGACGTAACAGGCATCGTGCTGTCTGTCCCGTGATAACCTCCCCTTGCTGCGGTGCGTCGAAAGACGATGATCTTGTATCGACGATAGCCAGAGATATTGTCAAACACATCAATTATTGGCAATCTTAAGAGGATTTGGCATTTCCAATTAATGTAGGCCTGTTACATTCTTATTTTTATTAGGCCTATTATTATTATGAAGTTACTTTTATTATTAAATTAAAAGTACAATTAATTTGCCCCGCAATAATTACCGCATAGCTGACGCGCTGCGAGGATAAGATTAGGCTATTTACTCCTCAATTAAAATGTTAAAAAAGGTATTTTAAAACAGGTCTATTAGGCTACGACTACCTACAATGAATTATAGTCCTTTAATTAAAATATTAACACTGCAGTCATCAATAAAAATCAATGAAATAAAAAGCTTTTATTTCAAGCACTGACTTTCAAAAACAACCTGTTTAACACGAAATACGTTTCTTCTATTTTTTTTTTCATTATGTACAAGAGAAATATTAAGGAAATAAATGAAAACAGCTATAGGCTATACCGTTATCAGCATATGTTGAAGTAGATTCGTCTCTCTTTGTCTCTGAGAGAATATGCGGCGTCAGATGCCGAAAGCTCCATCATTACTCCATCATTCTATTTTTACTTTCACTTTATGCTTATAGTGAATTGACTGCGATTAAGACGTTCACCGGCATAAATCTTGCACAAAGTTTGCACGTGTGAAAACCCTGGTGCAAACGCGTGCTTGTTTGATATCCATTGGCTCGCCTTCATGGTTTAAAACAGAAATATTTCCAACATTGCGACATAACCAATTGCCCCGCCCCCTGTATCGAAAACATACCGAACCGTGACACCACTGTGTCGTACCGAACCGAACCGTGAATTTTGTGAACTGTTACACCCATAATATTTATACATAAAAATGTAAATAATATAAAAAAGTAAAAACAAAAATTGAATACTAAAAATTAAACATTAAAATATTTGTAATAAAATAATAATTAATTTAATTAATATAATATATATATTTTTATATAAATATATAATTTAATATTAATAATTAAAAAAATTATTTAATTGTATATGTACAGTATATTATAATACATTTATATAAAATTATTATTTAAACATTCAAATAATTATACATACATCCATAAATTGATTTACAGATTAATTAATGTAAATTAATACTAAATTAATAAATTATAAATTAATTATTGTAAATTAATAATTAATAATTAATTAATATATTTTACATATTTTATAATGAGAACTATTTTAAATATATTTAATAAATTGAATTAATATAATTATAATAAAACAATATTTTTTTATTAATATTATTACATGATTATTTGAACATATTTAAATAAGTATACATAAAACAAATTATTTTATATATTAATTAATTAATATAAATTAATCTAGAAATTAAAATTAATATATTTTACATATTTTATAATGGGAACTATTTAAAAAATATTTAATAAAACATTTAATTAATATAATTCATATAAAACATCATATTCTTATATTAATATAATAACATTATTATATAAATAATAAGAATTAATCTAGAAATTAATGAATATGTTTTACAATAAGAGCAATTTAAAAAAATATTAAATAAAACATATTTATTAATATAATTAATATAAAACAATATTTTATTTATATTTGATTATTTAAACATATTTAAATAAATATACATAAAACTTTTGTTTTAAGTCAATGCCTACATGCAGAGAACGCCTGCAAAACTGCAACAATGCTAACATTTTTAATGATCCATAAAGTCAAGACTTCCTTGTCTTTATCCAAAATAATTAATCTTTTGCACAGACATATTTGATGTGCATGTCTGTTCCGCAGTATGTGGGATATGCATGAGCGCATGAATAAACACCAGACAGCTCTGCCTGCATCTCTATGCACTTGTGCTTTTATTTTCTTCATTAAACTCCCTCTGCTTTTTCGTTTAGTTTATTCCTCATTCCTTTTATTCCTGTCTGAAGCGTGTCGCTGCAAGTCAACTAAAGCCAACATTAATTGGCCTCCCTGCTCCACCGGCATGACAATAGGTGTGTGTACGTACTGTGTGCTTTGACAAATCTGTTTAAGTATGAACCATGTCTGTGTTTGTGCTGTGAATTTTGTAACTTAATATTTGTTTACAGTCATCAACAATCTGCAAACCTCAAGACTCCAGGATGATGCAATCAACACCACACACACACACACACACACACACACACACACACACACACACACGCACACACAAACAGTTTGCATCATTCAGGTGGAATGAGAGACCATCTAATTATCCTGTGATGAATGTGATAAATCTGATTAAACATGTCTATCTTACACATGTCTGTCTGCAAACCTCATACCACACAGAGCTGTCTGACTGAATGTGTGTGTGTGTGTGTGTGTGTGTGTTAAGATTTAGGCATAAAGGTGAAGTTGGGCCGACGCAAGAGACAGACAGCCAGAGAGACAGTGCCCTGAGGTGAGAGATAACTATGCTAATATCAGACATAACAGTGAGGTTTTGATGTATCACACACTCACACAGGCCTACAGCAGTGACAGACACGCAGTCTCCCGACAGCTAAAGCTCTGTTAATGTGTTATGTCTGCTTCAGATGTGTGTGTCGGCAGTCTTGGTCTATGACAGCACCATGAAGACATAATTCCTCTCCTAATCCACCTGCAGATACGGATACTAGATGTGCTTTACCAGCTCAAGAGCACTCCTGACGTGGTAAGAGTAAATCTCCCATTCTTCTCGCGCTGAGCTCTGCATGAGTCACGGCTTTGGTTTTGCAGGAATGCTTGTGTAAGCGTCCACCCTTCAGAAATCAGGTCAATCTGATGGAGGAATTTACCAAAAACCCCAAACAAAAACACCAGTCCGATTGACCATTACATCATGTCCTAACCAGACACAAGTTATATTTTTTAAGGCCTTGCAAAACAACAAAATTATATATCTGTTGTTTATATGTATAAAATGTTTACTTTTATTCTGAAAGGATGCATTAAATTGATTAAAAGTATAAATAAAGGCATGTTAAAAAAATATTTTGAACTAATCATATTGAGCACTAAACCAGCATATTAGAATGATTTCTGAAAAATCAGCTTAGTCATCACAGAAATAAATTACATTTTAAAGTATATTAAAACAAAAAATAGCTATTTTAACTTGGAATAATGTTTTGCAATTTTACTGTTTTTACTTTATTTTTGATCAAATAAATGCAGCCTTGGTGAGCAGAGACTTCTTTCAAAAACATTAAAAAACATATTTTTTTGTTTATATATATATATATATATATATATATATATATATAAACGTGGGCTTGATATTAATGGAAAGGCACCTCATGAAGTTGTTTGATGAATGTGTTATTTAAAACCAATCATAAGAATAGAACCAATGAGATTTGAATGAGGGCGGAGCTACCTAACATGACCTGACAGAAATAGAAACTAAGCTATCAGAACTTACGCACTTACAGTAGTAAGGAATAAATTCAGAGCTTTAGGTTCGACTATGGATTTGCAAATGGTCAAAAGACTGAAAAAAAGATGAAAGAAGTGCAGCGGGGCATGATTTGACCCTCGGGAGCATTTGGTCTTTCTCACTTTTTGATTGATCACAGAGAGATGTGAGTCACGACTGCTTAGATAATCGTAAACACACGCCAACTCTGTTTGAGTTTTTACGAAATATGAGCGATTCTGCCTACACTACAGATGCAGTGAGCAAACAAGAACAAATAAAAATGGTGAAATTGTTTAACGAAATGACAAAATCAAAGCCAATGAAAACATATCAGACGTTTGATATACAAGATTTCACTGTGTATCCAGCTCACAAACAGCGTCCAACTTAGAAACTGAGAGAAGTACGGAATAAATTTGTAGGTTTATGACCCGAATGATCGAAGGAATTAAAAAAAACTCATTTGAGGCTCTTGATCTTAGATGATTGAAATGTGAGTCAGATGACTGTAAACACACACCGGTCTGAGTTCTTTTGAAATGTGAGTGATTCAGTCTACGCCGCAGAAACAGTGAGCAAACAGAAATGAATAAAAGAAGCACATTTCAGCATTACCGTGTAGGAGAACGGGTGGGGTGTGAAATCTGCCTGGGTGTGTATGTCTGTTTGAAAATAGAAAGATAGACAGCGAGCGAAGTGCATACGTGCCTTTGAGAGTGTGAGAGTTTTGCTGGTTTGCTAGCAGACATCATGCTCAAACGTCTTTACTTGCATCTGAAAACGTATCCTCACTCACTATCACACACAATGACGTGGGAGCCGAGATCGAGAGGGGTTGCTAGATTCCAGACGTCGAGGTGCGAGTTGTTGTGACGAGCCTGAACGTCTGAATCAAGCAAACACACACACTGGATCTGTAGGGCATCCAGGGACAAAACACGCACCTGGTATCGGTGTGGTGCTGGAGGGGTTGTAATGGGTCTGGTGGGAGCGGGTGGTCCCGTTGCCAGGGTTCATCCTCAGACTGGCCCTCTGGTAACGCTCGATGTCACTCAGGCGATCGGAGAACTGCTTATGAGGGTCGTCCGGCTTCATGCGGTGACCTGCAGAGAAATGCAGTGGGTTATTAGGATAGCAATATCCCAATAAAGTTAAGCATAATACATCAGAATGTTGTGGCACAATGAACCAGTCCAGAACATTTCATTTTTCACTCGTCCCTCAGTTTTTGTCATGAACGTTTACCATTTTGGAGTAAATCAAGCCTGTGTCAGTGACTAATTCAGGGGAAAAAAATGACATTGTCCGGTCATTTTGTTTATGCACATGAACTTTCTGGTTATTTATTACTGAGGTGATTCATGTGAGTGGAGTTTCTCCATGTAACATCCCCTTTCTGTTATCATGCACAGGCATTACTGAAGCTGAAAGATTGTATATCAGGCAAAGGCGGTAAGGAAATTCATAACAATACGTACACTACCATTCAAAAGTTTGGGGTTGGTAAGATTTTTATTTGATTAAAGCTACAGTAAAATACAGTAAAAAAGCTAACAGTGAAATTGTGAAATATTATTACAATTTAAAAAAAACTGTTTTCTATTTGAATGTATTTTAAAATGTAATTTATTCCGGCTGAATTTTCAGCATCATTACTCCAGTCTTCAGTGTCACATGATCCTTCACAAATCATTCTAAGATGCTGATTTGCTGCTCAAACATTTATTGTTATTATCAATGTTGAAAACAGTTGTGCTGCTTAATATTTTTTTGTGGAAACTGTGATACTTTTTTTGATGAATAGAAAGTTCAAAAGAACAATAGAACATTTTTACATATAAATGTCTTTACTGTCACTTTTGATCAATTTAATGCATCCTTGCTGAATAAAAGTATTAATTAAACAATCATACTGACCCCAACCTTTTGAACAGTGAGGTACAATGATTTTTTTTGTCTCTTTAAAAATGTATTTGCTTTTTTAAATAAAAATAAAAACAGTAGGATAAGTTGAAATTATTTTCTGTAGTAACTGACATTATGCTGCAAATGCAGTAAATAGAGTGCAAACAATTTCATATGTAGCATTCAAAAACAAAATATATTAATCTCCATAATATTAATTTTAAAGAACGCACCCCTTCTCTTTGTAAAAAAGGAAAAAAGTGAAATAAATAAAGAAATAAATAATTTTCATATAACAATTAAAAATTCTAACTTACTAAATTACACAGAAAGCAGCTTTCTAAGTCAGCATCCTAACTTATGGAACCTGTTTTGAAACACTTTGCAATGACAACAACTCACACAGGAGCAAACACACTCACAAATGATCCTAATGAAGTTTGACAATCAGTGTTTCACAAAGCTAACAACATCCTGTTCTAATAAGCATAAAAATACACAAATATTGAGTAAAAAGGGTCTGGAAAAGAGCTTATGGCTTTCAGACAGAGCTGTGTACTCAGTTGTGACTCATCCACAGAGGAAATCACCAAGAAAAACCTTGCTGTGAGTGTGTGTGTGTGGGTGTGGGTGTGTGTGTGTGTGTGTGGGGGGGGGGGGGTAATTACAGACAGTAAGTTGCCATAGCCATTACAGACCCCCCCAACCATCATCATCATCATCATCATATGTGTAGTCTGGTCAGCTCTAATGGATGAGTTTAATGTGACTATCAGTGGCGTGTGAGGAACATGTGAACATTTTGTGGTTTTTAATGTGGAGTAATGGCTGTATTTGAATATTTTATTCAGATATAGAGGGATGACAGACGCTGTGATATGGATTTTGTGTGTTCTTGCCCTCTCTTTCACCCAAGGGCAATACATCACTCCACATTTTTGTACCCCCAGGGTAATATTTCTGTCAGTTTATCGCTCCTTCCATTTGTTACTGCTGTCTCACTCTCTGATTTGATTTAAATGGTAAATAAAATCTTTTTTCTGTACTTTATGAATTGTGGGATACACAAAACAAAAATCCCAGAGGAAAATAAAAAATAACTTTTTAGTTGTTTCTCCTAGACTGAAATGAGATTAAATGAACTGTAAAAATGATTTTTCTATTTCAAAATAACATAACATTTAATTTTATAGGCCATTTCTTGTGAAATTTACTATCGAGTGAAAACTTTTTTCAGTGTGAAAAGCAAATCGAGATTTTTATTCTCCAAATTTTAGATGTTTTTCTTGTAAAAAGGACTGCAGAAATCTCAAAAAGTGTCTCAAACATCAATTAAATTTCTCATCAAATGATCTGAGCTGCTATCCACATTCATTTTCTAGATCTTCTCTTTCTGTAGGTCTCATTTGTGTCTATTTTTATTTCTGTCAATAGATTTCAGTAGAAAATCTAGATCAACAACTGAGATCTCTCTATTGCAGCTACTGTGCATAGTTTTAAATATTACATTTTCAGCCTCAGGCACCAACTTTTACTAAGTGTTTCATGTTAAAGCTGTAATCTTACTATAGGTCACTATAGTATGGCATACTGTATATTTTCTTAATGCAGTTTGAAAAGTTTTTGCTTAAACTCTTTCTGTTCAAGCGCTAGCGTGGGCAGTTTCTCTCCTGGATGCCTGTGGGGTCAAACCCTACATCTGCCTGCATTCACCCTGTCTGAATTATTATGGATGAATGAATATTTCATAGGTAAGGGGCACTTAGACAGGAATGTTGACTTTTTGTGAGAATGATATCATAACCACAGAACACACAGAGACACAAATTAATAATAAGTAGATCCCTCTCATACACACACATACACACATGCCATGGGGAAATGGTCTGGGATGAACTCGGCACAACTGCAACAGATACATTATGATATGCACAATATGCATATACACCACTCTTATAATCTCTTATAACACAGCCCTAAATGCTATGAAAATCCCATCTTCAAACAGGTTTTTTTTTGTGTGTGTTATATGTGTTATTTTTCATGTGAAATTAGATTAATAATTACTACACAAATGGTAATTTGGCAAAAGTAGTGTGTGTGTGTGTATGTGTGTGTGTGTGTGTGTGTGTGTGTGTAATCAGATCAATCATATCATGAAAACAGATAATTTATCTGTCAGAGTCAATGATTCATAAAGACAGTCACTTGAATTGGTGCCTGATTTAATCAATGTTTTGGTATGAATTGGTTGAGAAACTGATTCCATGAACACTCATAAAGACAGTTACTCGATCCATTTCTGAATGAATCATCTCAATGAATGATTCAATGACTCACTCATGAATTGGAATGGTCAGTAACTTGTCGCCCCCTAACAATGAAACTTGTTGAAAAAAATTATAGAATCTACATTAATGATGGAAAGATCAGATTAATTTTAGATTTTCAGATTAATTCAAGATCATTTTACCAACTCTTGTTCAGCCTTGTGCAACAAAATGAACAAATCTTAATTCAAGTCATTTAGTGTGAAATGTTATATTTTCAAAAGCCAAATTCCCCATACAAGTTCAAAAACAATATTTCATCATATCCCAAATTAGGAAATCATAAAAATGCAGCTAATGTTAAATTATAAGAAACATAAACGATTAGTTCACCTCTCAATTCTTTCTTTCATCATGTGACAAATGCAATGAACTAATCTACACCACAAATGCGCAGACTGACATGTAAACAGACAATTACTATTTTTTTTGCCAGAAATTCAGAGTAAAAAGAACAACTACAAACAATAAAACTCATTGTGCACCCTTTAATATTAACGTCTTCCTCAACTTGACCCATTTGGAACACGTCCTGCTCTGTTTTAGCATTACTTACAGTTTCATTGGCACTCTTAAATAGTGTAAAACTATCCTGCTCAATAAATACTGTGATATAAACAGTGCAGCTATCGTCATCGTTCATTCGAGTCCGTACTTTCTGCGAGTGGAGTGTGTACACAGAGGCCCTCTCAGCACACTTTCAGCTCTCATACTTACACTGATCAACTGATACGCCCAACTTCCTTCCTTTCCTGCCTCTCTTCATTCTCTCTCTCTAACGATGAAAAGAAAGAAACATATGTTCCCTTTTGGACTGACAGAACACAGGCTCTTTTTGCGCTGTCGGAGTGTGTGCGCATTTGGGCAGGGCTGGAACTCGACATTCGCTGTGGAGGGCCAGACGTGTCACGGCGGCACACTGTAAATATTTGTACGGGTGTCTATAAATGGGGCTGATAGGCACTTGATAACATTGTGAAATCGATCTGCACAGACTGAGGGTAAAGCATACTTTAGCTCGACCGAGTGAAGAAGGTTTAGAGATGTGAAAAATAAGCAGGCTCAGATGGATTTTGCTGGGTTTTCTAACATTTTTGTGCTTATTTTAAAGGAAAATAAGCATTATATATATATATATATATATATATATATATATATATATGCGTGTGTGTGTGTGTGTGTGTGTGTGTGTGTGTGTGAGAGTGTGTGTGTGTGTGTGTGTGTATATATATATATATATATATATATATATATATATATATATATATATATATATGTTGTGTGTGTGTGTGTGCATATATATACAGTATATATATATATATATATATATATTTTTTTTTTTTTTTTTTTTTTTTTTTAAATAAGTATTTTTTGGAGTATTTTTTACAAGACAATACTATTTGAGTCTTTCTTGTTCAAAATGCCATGTTTAATTCAATGTGTTACTTGCCGTTTCTTTGTAATTAACTGAAATTTACTAGTAATTCCTGAGTGAAAATTAATTCTACACCATTTTTCTCAGTGCTAAAAACATAAAAAAATGTAATCAGCAAAAATATTGAATAAACATGCAAGAAGCAAAAAATGAGGTATGTTTATGCACAGTTGCTTTCATGTTTTAGAATTTTTCATGCTTTAGCTCATGTTTTAAACTCAATTCTGAAGAAATTGCAGGCAAACTTTTGACTTTTGGCATAATATTCCCAGCCACAGCACATTTTGTTTTTACTTGCTTTTTAAAGACAATACCACAATACATAAAGATGGAAAAATTAAAATAAACGCAGTTAATTCAGTGAGATATTTTTTTAAACACTGATTTGAAGCATATCAAATCTTGTAAACGTACAGATTTTGGGTGGCCCGTCTGAGGGTTTCCAGCTCTGAAAACGCATTTTAAAGCACTTTTATATGACTTGAAACATCTCAGTATGGTGAATAACGCAGAGCTTCACCTGTCTTTCTCTCCACCGTTGTAGCTGACAGTTGATGAGAGTGAGTTTTTGCGTACGTCAGGTGTGGAAACCGAGGCCTCAGATGAAAGTGTGCTTCTGTAGTAACGAACGCTGGAGACGTTTCTACATCTGCTAAGATCGCTGCACCTGTCTTCCTTTTCGAAACATCCTAAACTCGGTCTCTCTCCATCTGAAAGTGTGTGACCAATCCCATCAGCCCATGACAGGAAGTGGGTTTGTGCCAGCGAAGTGTGTTGGGCGGTAAACTGAAATCCTGAACAGAGCCTCTATTCAACCTCAAACTGCACACTGTTTCTGAGATTTGCACCTCAAATATTAAGGATATCAAAAGTACTCAGACCATTGGTAGCAGAACAATATCTAAAGATCCGTCTTTCTACAGTACTAGTAATTCAGAATACAGAATTTGGTAGGTGCCCGTCATACTGATAGGCTGATCTCGGATACGTGCATGTGTGGGAATGTGGTCAAAATGCCTGTCTTGGCAAGGCATTAATGTAAATACAGTCGGTTATGTCTTAAGAGAATGTAAACAGATGGGACAGAAAATCTGGATATGTGTCAAAATATCTGATCTGTGCATTAGATCTTGCAGTGTAAGTGCATATTATATTATGTTGTTGATATTAATATTTAAAAAAAAAAATCAACAAAGCAGAAGAAAACCGCTCAATGGTTTTGGTTGGTTATCTTTAGTAACTTTAATAACCCCCTTCAACTGAACATGAACACAAAGATAGGCCAAAAAAGGTAAAAAATAAATAAATAAATAATGAATTACTTGTGTTTACCTAATTGAGAAAGCTATATTCAGTTGTTTGAATTAAATTTGGCAATATTCACACTAAACCATATTAATATAAATATTTTTAATTAAAACATTCAGCTATATTTAGTGGTTGAGCCATGTGAAAATCATATAAACAAATCCAATGGTCCCGGTCGCAAGGGAATAAAGAGTCTCTTATATTATTATCTCTAACCCTTGATTCATTCTCCAGGGCAAGTTGGAGCAGGTGAGATAAAGAAAGACCCTTCAATAGTGCCCACATCCATCAGACAAAACACCAGCCAGAGGCAGTCACCCACCTCTTTGTGTTTTCTATGTCTGTGTTGTTACGCCCTCTTTGCTTTTCCTGTTCATGTCTAATGCAAAAAAGAGCATGATAAACAAAAAGGGCGTAACAGCACACATGTGTGTTTGTGGTTTTTTGTGACTTCAGTGAGAAATTACATATGTGTTTATATATGTGTAAAATATATCTATCTATCTATATATATATCAACCTATTTATCTGTCTATATATCTATATACGTATATATCTGTATCTATATATCTGAAGCTGTTTGATGAATGTGACTAAAGAAGCTGAAAAATAAGGGTTTTAATTTGTTTTACATTTAATCACATATAATTCACTACATAATTCTCATACTGTGTTATTTCCTCATTTTTATGACTTTACTCTTTTTCTAAAATGTGCAAAATGAGTAGGTGCGCCCAAACCTTTGAGTGGCAGTGCTATTGTATGCATATGTGCATGCACCTGCATATGTGTGGTTTGGTTGGTTTTGGTTGACCTAGTTGTAATTCAAACCAAGAAACCCTTCTGACCCAGATGATGCGACGTGAGCTCGACTTATACGCACATTGTGTCTCCGAAAAAGCATGCATCTGATGGAGGTGTCCTGCTGTCTGCTGGCTGTATGCAGCTGGGATGTGCTGAAAAACGCCTGGAGTTTATAGGACAAAAGAAAGAGCACACTTTGTGTTAAGAGCTTGATTTAGGAGCGCATTCCCATGCCAAACTAATGAAATTCAAACGCAACTGAGCTTCAGCAGGAGGAATTTCACCCGGCTCTTTAAACGTGCAGCTCTTAGCGGAGACTGACTGTCTGAAGGCTTTATTTGAGATTATTCTGGAAGATGGAGTGGAAATTAGGGAGGAGATGACAGAGAAAGGGGCAGAGGTGTTCTGATGAGAACTGCTAGAGGTGTTAAAGGGCAGGAAGAGACCCTTGACTTCAAATCGCAAGCGCCTACGCGTATGCGTGCGTGTGACAGGATTTGACGCAACTGCAGCTTGCAGGAGTGTGAGAACTGAGATATATCAGTCATGTAGAATAGGTTTCAGTCTTATAGTTCACACACGCAACTGTTTACTTTGCCATCTAAACGAGGACATATAGACTATATATATAAAGTGTATTATATTAATTATAGTTTCGTATTCTAATTCTGTTCCTGGAATTATCTAACCCTAAAACCATAACCTTAAAAGAAACACCCTTTTAGAACAAAATGATATATAATTTATAATATAAAATGTATTTTATTTTAAATTTCTAACATATATATATATATAAAATAAAGTGCATTAAAATATATTAAATTCTATAAATAAAATCCATTTTGTTTATTTTTATCTATTTAATATATACTTTTATAATAATTTATAAAATAATATAATAATTTTACATATACATAAAATTTAGTTTAGTCTTGACCATTATGCACCTGCTGTATTTTTGTGTCTTTAAAACATCTATGTAAATGTCCTCTGCACATGTGAAATAAGAAATATTTTACTTCTTACAAGACAATCTGCACGGAAATGTGTTGCTTAAACTGTTCAGATCAGTGATTTCATTGAAAATAAATTCCGACGCTCATTTCTAATATTGGGATTCTTCAGAATGATCTACAGTTTGACAGACTTTCCTACATTTAATCTTATCTTTAGATCTTCCCATATTTAAAAATAATAGTATCTATTCTACTTCCACTTTATTATCTTCCCATCACTGGATGGGCCAAGTTTCTGAAAATCAAACAGACATTATTAACATACGGAGGTCATGGTCTGACGTCAGAAAGCTGTGGAAGTGCGGAAGCAAGAAAAAGATATGTTAGCAGAAAATTTAGAGCTTGAAAAGTTACTTTTTTCATGACACAATGAAGTCTTTCATCTCAAAAGTTCAAGGATAAATTGATTCCTCATGATATGACCCATTTAAAATGCTGAAACACTACGCTGTGACAAAGAGAAAATCTCCTTTTCCCAACAAGCTCGGCATGTGTGTGTGTTACTGGAAGTCTGGGCACATCTCGCTTCTTCAATTAGGCTATTTGCAGAATTTTCCTCACTGTTAAAAATGGCAGAAAAATAAACAGATGATTCACTATAATATTCCCGTAACACTCCTCCCTCCCCTTTCTGTCTCCCTCTCCTACTCAATGCCTCTCAGACGTTTATCATGGACTGTGAGGTGCTTTATTATGCCACTTTATTAAATTACTCTTTAAAGCTGCTAATGGTGTCTGCTTGGCTGAAAGAATAAACAAGGAAGTCCACAAACACAAGTTGAGCCTGTAAGATGTGTGTGACTTGTGCAGGGGTGTAAATAGTCTATGCCTCTCTTGTCAGCCTTTGTTGAGTTTATCCCTCAAAGAAAAGAAAATATGACCGGGAGGTGAAGATAATGAGAGGACAGAACCATCCGTTACATCCTCAAAGACACTTTTTTTGTAGCTGTGGATCTCTAGTATCAGCAAGGATTCATTGCATGCATGCTAAAGCAGCAAGCGCACGCGTGCGTTTGCGCTGTAATGAATCGTCTGTTCATTTTTCAAACGCATTCCATTCATTTGCCGTCCGATATTGGCTCCATTCATATTTAGCGTCAGCGGTGACGAAAGCTGCCACTCGCCGTTAGCGCTGCTTTGAAGAAGCATTCTTATGATGCACACATAACAGAATGACTGTTAATAGCATTAGTGTGATGATTCCACCATTAAAAATGTGCAGAACACTCACACACGCAAGATTTTTATCCTCCCAAAGGAAAGCAAAATCTTAAATGAGTCTTTTTGATATCATCTGCAATATGCAGAACTATGTATTCATATCTATGGGTGTGGCATGCATTATTTAATGGATGACACACCTGGCAGGTGTTTTACACGCACACACACATACTAATGTATGCACGTACACTCCTTTATTTACAGAAACACAGAGTGATATCTGTGGAAAAATAACACCGCAAATGATATTGTTAACAGATTTACATGCCCTCTACGAGCTGTGTGCCAAAATGCAAATACAGTCGAACCCGAAACCCCTGCCCATAATCTCGACTCTTCTCTTCTCAATGAAATTTCAATTCAACTGGCATCTGCGCTCAATTGCCGCATAAGCTTTTCTCAGAACTATCTTCACTTTTTGGAGCCTTTTTTTTTTGCAATGACTTTTAAACCAGCTGGTGATGTTTTGCTTGATAAGTGTGCTTGCATCTTTAAAATGAATGTTGCTTGGTTTGACAGGTTGTTAGGTAATGACATTCATACACAATGAAAAAAAAAATTGGTGTTGGATTTGCAATGTTCAATGGCAAAGACAATGTTCGCTCAGAAATTCCTAGTAAATTTCACAAATAATTACAAAGAAACAGCAAGTGACATGTTGATGAATTACACATGAAATTGTGAAGTAGAGAGACCGAAATTACAATAATCTTTTAAGTGTGACTATATTATCCGAAAACTTTCGGATTTATACAGATATGGTCCAGGTAAACCATATGTTGTGAGGACAAAATGTTGAGTACATTTTTTGGTCCCAATGAGGAAAATGGCTTACAAATCATACTAAATTATGATTTATTTTTTTTTAAATGTAGAAATGCCGTTTTCTCTGAGGGTTAGGGGATAGAATATACAGTTTGTACAGAATACAAAATGATTATGTCTATGGAAAATCCCCATAAAACATAAAAATCCAACATGTGAGTGTGTGTGGGGTTCCGTCCATCAGGTTTATCAACTCCACAGGTAAACATTAATGAGGTATTATTCTATTGGCAGCACTATCAAAGTACACATACTGCCTCAGTCAGCCCGTGCCTGGGGGAGAAGAGGGTGTGGTTTTTCTTATGAAAGATGCCATCAACACAAAAAAAAATCTGACAAAAGCAGAATACACACACACACACAATCCAGCGCATATTCACACACAAACTGCAAATAAACAACGCAGTGAATTCAAAGACTTCAATCTATCACACACATTAGTATTCAGCATAATGGGACGATCAGTGTACATTTTTTTTTTTACGTCACATTATCATTTAATATTTATAAAGTATTGTTTATTAAAAACATCTCATATCCTGTATCTCATATTCGTTGCGGGTCTAAAGTAATTTCACATACTCAAAGTCTAATGCAACCGCACCACCATAACCACATAGAAACCACGCTCACTCACACATCATTTCAAACTGCATCGCATCTGAAGCACCTGTTCATTAGTGTTAGTTGAGTGAGTGTAGGCTACAGGTACGGCAGTGTGACCCGCTCTACAGGAAACGGCTCTAAAGAGTCATTACAGGTCAAGCGTCAGTCAGCCAATATAATAAATATGACATGCATGAGGAAATCTAGAATTACAGATGTAACCAAAAGGTAAACATATAGTGCCGGATTGAACCAAAAGGGATTTTTGCATATACTTTGCATTACTACATGTCATTGCATTTTATAAAATATCAAAACAAGTGACATTTGTAATGTGTACTGCTAGATTATTTTTTACTGAACAAAAACATGCCCAGGTCACATTTCAAACATTCAAAAGAAAGAAAAAATGTAGAAAGAAAATAAAGCCTATTTTTAGGGTCATTAGGATTTTTTGCATTATTTGCATTATTTAATGCAAACACATCTTCTCTCAAAATAAGTTCTTAACAGAAGTTAACATAAATACTGCAATACAACTCTTTAAGATTTAGCACAAATTAGGCAATACAACAAATGATGTATAAATACAAATTTACTATATATATTAATTAACTTAACTTAATTTAATTTATATATAATAAAACCAATATATATTGCATTAAATCATGAGAACTGGCAGTAGGGTGTGCTAAAATGTAAAAAAAAAAAAAAAAAAAAAAAAAAAAAAAAAATATATATATATATATATATATATATATATATATATATATATATATATATTGTTCCTAAAAGTAGGCTTTTTCTTTAAACTACATATAATTTCTTATTACTTTTTTGAATGGGAAATATGAGCTGGGCATATTCTTGACAGACTTTATGAGGTTCACTCAACATCACCTTCCTGGTGCTAGATCTATTTACTTATCATTTCAAACCAAACAAAACTGCTGTTTCGTTTGAAAAGTGTACCTGTGCTTGGTTTGATATCTAGTGCAATGACAATCATAAATTCATTGCATTTTCCAAAGTATTTTTTGGGGGCTAGTGTTTGAACAGATACAACAACAGCTCTGTAAACAGCGGCACTGAATTGCTCTTATCTCTCTCCCTCTCTCTCTGGTCTACTCTTGTTGTGGTCGCGGGCTGCATTAGCGTTATGGATCTGCACCCCTAGCAGGCGTTCAGTGCTGTGTTAATTCAGCGGCTCTAATGCGGTCAGGCACTGCTGACCCTGCTGGTCAGAAAGAGTGGCTACTTTCATTGAGCCCTCTGTGTTTGCAGCTAAGAGACGCACCCTCGATCTCTGCGCCCGAAACGGCTTAATAACACACCACAACTGACATCTGAGGTTGGCAACCATCTAGACCACGAAGGACTGTTCGCTGTTTAATATTAACACACGCTGCTGTGCAGGTATGTATAGACCCAAACACAAGATTACAAGGAGATATCGAAACCAACACTTACTCACAAAAATACACTGTATTTGGGAACACACACACAAACAGTGGCTCTACTCCCCGGTATCATCTGTGAATGACTCATAGGACTATTAAAGCCGTCGGTGCTCCGAAAATAGTTCAAATACTCGTCGCACCGTCCGAATACTCCGTCCCAACATAGTATAGTACCAAAACCATTACGCACATTCACCGATTTAGCAACAGTAGTGTGCAATGATCAACCTCCCATCTCTAATACAGTAAGAAAAACTCCAGGAACCAACAGATTAACTAATCTGTTTTACTTGGCACATGATCTAAAGACTGCTCAGCCTGGTTTTTACTGCAGTAAATAACACGGTATAAAGCAGACACAAAGGAGAGACTATCTCATCTCGTATCACCTCCTCAAATACTTTCCCTCGCTTTCAAACACCGCAAAAGAAATGCTTTTCTACCGGAGTTGTGATTTGCAGTCTAGCATGAAATTATACACAGACGATAAATCAATAAAACAGACAGCGCCTCTTTTGTTGTTCTGTTGTATTCTACACTGGTTTCATGCACAAAGAAACGCGCAGCTCCTGATAAAGTACTTTATATAAAACAAACCATTGAGGTCATGCAGAACATGCAAAGAGGTGGATTCCAGTGCAAGATAATGTTATCATTTTCGGTGCTGTTGGAAACCTTGGTCAACGCTCTTTTTGATAGTCATTCAGGGGAATTATGGGTACTCACGTCTTGGTTCTCGAGGTCCGTCCACGGTGACTTTAATAGCGCGGTGGTATGTGGCGACCTGGGGTGGTCCAGTGAACACAGTGATGGTCATAGTGAAGCTCTTTCCTGAGGACGACCAGAAGACACAGGATAAAATGTCACTCACTGGTTTGAAAAATTATTGCATGATTCACAGAAAAAAAAAAAAAAAAAATCCTAGAAATAAACATAAGCATTCTCAAATCATGCTGGATAACATGATTATCAAGTTTCGTTCATGTAGCTTGAGTGTTGTTAACACTAAAACAAAATGAGGGCATTTTAAAATGAAATTTTTGCAATTCAACTTTTCTCTGAAACGATTCTGCTGATAATAACATTTGTATTGAAAAACTTTGCAAAACAGAAGCATTTTATCTAGCTGTTTCAGATTTTCAGACCCCACTGTCAACATGTTGAGTCAAAAACGGAAAGGACTATCATGTAAACTCTCAGAAAAAAAGGTACAATACTGTGAAAGGTACTAATATGTACACCATAGGTTTTAAAATGTGTGTACTTTTGAAGTAAGTTTTAAAGCACCAAAATGTGCCTTTAAGGTAATAATATATACCATTAAGGGGTAAATAAGGTGCAAAAATTTACCTTTCAGCTTTTGTACCTTAGGCCACAGCTCAACTGACAGCTTTGTACCTTTTTTCTTTTCAGTTTTTTCATTTGTGAAAAATGACTACATTACATAAAGTTGATTATATACCAGAAAAGCCCTCAGGTAAAACAGAAACTCCCTCAGGCTGCATGAAGCAAAGATTCAATGCACAATCCCAGTGAGGTGGGTCACATACAGCTGGGAGAAATGAATGAGTTTCCTCTGAAAAGAGACAGCACTACTGCTTTGATGCGCTTTCAAATGCGTTTATGATGTGGATTAGTCAGACAATGTGTTCCAGATTGTTCCCGGGACTCCGCTGTGTCTGTGTGCATGTGTGTGTGTGTGTGTGTGTGTGTGTGTGTGTGTGTGTGATCTCTAAATGCTATGAAGCTGCGCTTTGAGGGGGAGAAAGCCGTGGCTTGTATGAGGGCTATGAGGGTGGGGTAATTGACTGCAGAAATGAAAGGTACTTTTAATTCGCACACTGCAGCGCTTTCCACTCATCCGTCTGCAACTATTTAAAGTGTAACATTTACAGGAAAAATGTGAGTGCGAGGAGCGAGGCCAAAAGGAAAAAGACGAGAAGGAAAAGCTTGTGAAAGAATGTGAGCTATGTAAGAGGTAGGGCGTTTTTAGGTGTGTAAACAAGATGTTTTTTTAAAACCTCAAATCTTTTAAGAAAAATTCTGCTGTGGGGAAATTATTTATCTGGGACAAGTAATTGAAGCATGCTGTTATATGTGCCCATTTTTTTTCCAGTCTCCACTGTGCAATACTGCAGCTTATGTGTTTAAGTTTAAATGCATGGCAATTTAGAAATTTCAAATTGTGCTTGCATGAGGAAAAATACCATATTTTTATCATAATATAGTATAAATATGTTGTTGCATTTCCAACACATACATGCATCTGACCACAGAGAAACACAGAAAAACAGATTGCTAGATGTGGCACCTCTGCCGCTCCTGCCCACGAAGCGCAGGTCGTTGAATCGCGCCACCTGGTTCTTCATGACGGCAGACGCGTTTCTCAGCTCCGCGGAATAGTTCTCATCATTTCCCGCCATCACCGTGACCAGAGTCCCGTCAGGAACATCACCCAGAGCCACCACCTGATAAACACAGATCAACCCAACAAACCCAATCAACACACACACACACACACACACACCCAACAAACCCCAGACCAAACAAACCCGGGTTGCACCCCCCGCAATAATTATTACAATATTGGCTAAGCTTGATCGTACATAATTACAATATACTGACGATTACTGTTAATATTATTATACTTTTATGCACATATAAATAGAATAATATAAATTATAATAAATAAATATTTTTTTCTCAATTTTAGTAATTTTATTTAAATTAGCTTACGTTTGCTGCAAGTTCACGGTTGTGATTTATGTATATGTTAAATACAAAATAAACACAATTTAGATAGCTATGAATAATAATTGCATACAGCCAAACGGTATTTTTTTCGCAAACAAAACATTATAACCGGAATATAGGCTCTAGTTGTCGCGGTGATCATTATAACTGCTCTTTTCCAATTAAACAATAATAATAGGCCTATAATAACAATAATAATAATAATAATAATACTATTATTATATAGGCCTAATATAATAATAATAATAATACTATTATTATATAGGCCTAATATAATAATAATAATACAATTCAAGGACCGTACAATGTCTTGTCGAATTTTCACTGACGTGATCGATATTTTGTTTTTATCTTCTATAGGCCTATTATCAGTGTAGCAGAAGTATTTTACGATGATATCAGAGAAAAAGAAAAAAAAAACATGCAAGCGTTTGAATTATTCAGTGACTTTCAGGTGAGTGTTTTTTTTAAAGGAATTTTTGTCAGTAATTTCCAAAACACGAACTGGTGACTGGCTCCCGCCACCGATTTGACTTTTGACGAACCAAACGTCAATTATTTCACACTAACTTACCTGTAAAACATATTTTGTTATGAACCTATGATATATAAATATGCGAGAAGCGATTAATAATGATAGCACTTACCATTTGTTTTTAACGGAAAAGGCTCGAGCAGCCTACGGTTATCTCTTCAGAAGAGCGCGATTTCTGTTTACTTGCCGCTTTCTGACTGACTTGATTCAACGTGATTCAACGGACAACGCTATGAAATGAGTTATATTGTAGAAATGAATGTTTTATTTACCTTAAAAGCCACAGGCAGGGTTTTGTTGCACCTCCAGTGTGACGGCAGCACCGAGCAGAGAAAGTTGGGGCTGTCGGTGCGCACCAGCTCTCCGGCGTGATCCGCCAGAACGTCCACCACGGAGCGGCTCTCCACCGGCCGGCCGGACCGAAGCGGACCCGGTGCGCTCATGTTCGGGCTCTCGGTCACTTTAGCGCACGGGAACGAGGCGGAGGGCGGCGTGAACCGTCTGCTCGTGCTCGGGTCTACGGGAATATGCATCACAACAGATTACAAATGAGACCCCCGTGAAGAGCTCAGGCACCCAAATGGGGTAAGTAGCCTACAGAAAGTCCGTGATAGTGGCCCCGGAAAACTCCTCCGTGACCGTTTACTTTGCGTTTCAGTGCAGGACGCAGAAGCTTTAAAGTGCGCTTGAGTTTCCCACTGACTTCAGCAAAAATCAAGAAACCGCAAGCACACACATACGCGCTCGAACGCTCTCGTTCTGCACGATGAAAGGAGTCAAAGCACAAAACTGATACAAGTAACGTTATGCTTCTCAAAGCATATGAAACTATTATTCTAAAGCTGCTTATTAAACCGCATTTATTCCAGAGTGTGTACAGCAGGTGTGTGCTGCTCCTGGATATCAGTTTTACTTTCTGTCAGAGCGACACTCTCCGTTCTATCAGTCCAGAGTCTCTGAAAATAAAGTCCACACAAATTAATCCCACAGTTTCAAAAGAGCTTCTGCAATAAAGTCCGGTTTAGCTGTCAAATGTTCTGCTTCCAAATGAATGTTTAAGCGTAAAAGTGAGTTTAAAC
The DNA here is from genome assembly GCA_023376895.1 of Aspiorhynchus laticeps. NCBI lineage: Eukaryota > Metazoa > Chordata > Actinopteri > Cypriniformes > Cyprinidae > Aspiorhynchus > Aspiorhynchus laticeps. The sequence continues at coordinate 7,044,273 of CM041801.1, read as the reverse complement.
TAGAAAAAAAGTTTGTGGTAGTCAGACGTACGTGCCTGCAAAAGCTGCGCTCTGCGCTCTGCAGACAAGCGTTATTTACTCATCTCATTATAGCCTGGAGTGCGCTGAGCGCTCCGCCAATCAGCGTTCAGGGCCGGGTTTAATCGACCAATCCGCGAACAGGGCTGGGTTTGATGCGCCCAGCAAACGCGCCGAAGCAAAACTGAAAGCTCCTCTATTATCAGCCAAATACTTAATGAACAATCAATAAATATTTCAATCCTCTCCTCACATGTTATGGCACATAATGGATTACGGTTTAGAGTTTGCCAGGTGCAACCTTTAAAAAAACCACAGACAAAAATGAAAATATCTTTTGTTGAAGTTATTCATGTCTGTGTGCCAGTTTATCTTTTGTAAAAACATGAATAATGTATTGAGCAATCCAGAAACAGTTAATTAACATTAATTGTTAAAGAAACACTTATCCCTCAAAAACAAATTAGGTTAAAAACTGTAGCAATAACAATAATTAAGCAACGTTCAAACAGTAATAACATTTAATCAAGTATTTTTGCACAGGAAAAAAATAAAGTGGTAAATTAAAGTCTATCTCCCATGCATCTTGTGCTAAATTAATTTTCTAATAACTAATGGTTTTGCTCCATCATAACAGAACAACAATAATTATGCTAATGTATTTTATAAGTCTCATACATGGTGTTTCATTAGAATGTAATGAGTTCTTGTGTGGTTGACACACCCTGAGCTCACACTGTCACCACTAGTAGGCGCATTTGTCGTTTAAAAACCTTCAGTGGCGCCTCGGAAAGCGAATTAAAGCGCATTAAACTAACACTGAAAGGGAAGGAAAAAGACAGAGAGAGGGAGACAGACTGAAAGAAAAGAAGAATAACAGAGAGCAAGAAATAAAGCGACTCTCGCAGTTACAGCTGGTCATCTGAATGAATGCATCTTTTTCTGTGCATTTCATCAGTTTTTTAGTTTTTTTTTGTTTCTTTTGATGGTTATTGATGAATTAATAAATGTTCTAACGCGCACTAAAACTGACGCTAAGAACACGACAAAGAAACAAATTAATTAACTGACTGATTAACAAATCCTAAACAAATTGTTTAAGGCGAGTAAACGGAGAAAATCCTTTTCTCTCTACAAATGCCCCAACTGCTAAAATAATTATTTATTTACAATATTTACATACATTTATACATCATATAAAAACGTGCAGTTTTAAATTCTGAGTAAAATTTAATAATTTCACTCTGCTCGACTAAAGCATTTAATCTAAATGCAGTCAGAAAGAACATATTTTTTCTTCCATTCGCAAGACAAATCGAGTAATTATTATTATTATTATTATTATTATTATTATTATTATTATATTAAATGTTTTCTTTATAAAATAATGTATTACAATTTACCATGTCTCATATTTCTTTAAAGCCAACAGAAATGCCTTTACATTAGTAATTCACATTTTTAACAGTCGATTACTTCGTAACAGCCATTAAATACATTTTATTCTGCTTGTATTCGTTCTTTTATTGGCTCATTCTGTGACGGAAAGAGGGAGTGTATGTTTCAGTGTTATATATGTGCAGTGGGCTTGAGGTTTAACTGGTGTTGGCAGGATTCGTGTCAGAATTCTGCGGGCTCACATGCTAAAGATAAGCTCAGTTTGAAACCAGCGTTTGGTTACATAAAGGCAACAACACATTAAAACAAACGAAAACACACACGTGTTTAATAATTAGAATTAATAAACAATAAAAAACAACAACCTTGTAAACATAATAATAATAATAAAATTATTGAATTATTATTATTTAAAAATAATAATAAATATTATTATTCCACGAAAACCTCAAAACGCCAAGAATCCGTCTGTTATTTTTTTCTGTTAACGCAGCATTCTTTGCTGTTACACCACTGATGTTTATTTTCATCTCTATGTGAGGATATATTGTAAACATAGCTTAGAAGGGAAGTCAAAGTCTCACCCACACCAATGGTCTAGGAGAGCGAAAATATGCACATTATCCTACATCTCAAGATCATTAGCATGTTTCATCAACATCTGCTCGAAAGACCGATTGCGAAGGAGTCTTCCTCTTTTCACGCCTTCCATCCGCCCGTTGCATTGAGTAACTCTTGTCGAAATAGACGCACATGTTGACATGTGTTGCACACAGCCTAAGCGCTTAAAACAAAGCGGGATATTTTCATTATTCACACGTATGCAATAACTGACTGACGCTGTACATTACAGTGTGCCTGTTACTACTAGCAAATACTACTAGCTAATTTCTAATAAACATTAAGAATGCATTTAAAAGAAGTGCATTGCTGCATCATATTGTAGCGCGTTTGTTCTTATTGATAACATATAAAATGTGTTATATGTTGCATGTGTGCTATATAGGTTTAGGCCTGATATGTGTAGACAAATTGTAACAGTCTGCTAAATGTCTGATCATAAATATAAAGGTATTTTGGGGCGTAATCTGTCAAAGTTCGTCTCGCCCAGAGCAAATTGGCGCCACTAGAACAACTTTTTAAACGTCAGTCATCTAAAAAAAAAAAAACTATATACAATGAAAAATGAAGAAGAATAAAGACTATAACATAAATTGTTATCCTGAACACGAACGTGCCAAGAAACCTCCCCAAACACAAGCTGGTCAGGGGTCGTTGTGCATGCATATATCAGTGCTATTTCAGCATCTGTTCATTATTAATGCGTGACCGCACGCGCCCAGCCTGTCATATTCAGACTCCGCGCGCAGTTTCTACGGTTACAGTCGCGCGGCGACGTGCACTCCTTACTGACGCGCGTCCCTCTGATATGTGATCTGAGAGAGGCGCAGCTTACAGCCCGCGTCAAATACACATCCAGTAATCAAGCGCTGAGAAATGATGTGAGCGGATACAAAGAGGCACGAGCCCTCCAAAACAGCTTGAGGTTCAAACAATGAAAGATATTCCAGAGACAGACTCAGAGAGCACCAACATGCCATCATTCTTTAAGGGTAGTTAGGGTACATTGGGGTTAAATGCCTCCAGGAGAAAAAGACCCTTTTGATTCGATTTTTATTTTCTCCCAAAACACTAAATAGCAACAAAAACCACAGCAGGTCTTTGCTACACCCGTTTGTCAATATGCCTTGCACAAGCAACATGAAGTCATGCATGCATGCAACTCCTAAATGTTGATTTGGAGGTAACTTGATCTGTCTAGTACTAAAACATGTGGCAGATTCATGTAGCAAGCTAGTGAGAATCCCTGAAAATATCATGCATTTTGAGACAAAAAGGAAATGTTTTATCTGAACACTGCAACAAAAGGGAATCCCCTTATGCATTTAACAGAAAGAAAAAAAAAGCTTGCATACTGTAAGTTGTTCACTTGTGAATGTTCTCTCTTAATGACTTATTATGAAAATGCAATGTGTTACAAAAAACTACAAATGCTATTAAAAACTATTACAAATGAAATAGTATGAACAAATAAATCTTACAATTCAAGTAAAACCCCATATACTCTATTTTAGATAAGTATTATGTAATTAACAATTAAATTCTTCTAAATAGCACATTTTTGACATATATTAAGTTAATTGTCCTTGCAGAATCTTAAGGCTCCACTTGGGAGGGAGAAAAAAAAAACACTGTGGCCAAAAGCATCACCAAAAAGTCTTTGGTTGGCACAGGATCGATACAGCACGCCCATAATTGGGAGGGAAAAGATTTATTGCAAAGGATGTGCAAAGTGGGCTCACACGACTACTCCAATCACAATGGAGATTAATTAGTAATATATGCGTATACTAACACTGCACCTACTGTACTATAAGAAAAACACTATTCGCATGAAATACTTGAGAGGTTGTCTTGGCATTGATTATAAGTCTACTATGTATCCTTAACTGTCTACATGATGGTACTGTAATATTGTTTTGAATTAGACCACACTGCTGTTTTTTTTATTATTTTTTTTTCCTCTCTCTTTTTTTCTCTTATACATTGTTCACTGTTAAAGCTTTACCCATACTGTGTATGCAGATTATTCCGAAAAACTCAATAAAAAATAAAAGAAATACCTGAGAGGTTATGAAATGCCAAAAGTGGTTGAATAAACAGACAAAACTGGTTAACCATTTGCTGAAGTGGTTATTTAAAAGTTATTCCAAAAATATCATGCATTTGTTGCAAATGAGTTTCGCCTCATATCTACTCAAAATCAATAACTAGAGGCTTTTTGCCACAAGTTTCATCATAAAAACTTAAATCACAACATATTTAGCAAATTATTTTGATGCAAATTATGTTGTTCAATCAAGAAATATATATAAATGATCATATACTCTGGGACCTACATCCACATTTTAGGCTTTTCACTCCATTGCACCCACTAAGTAGTGACAAAGATGTTAAACAGTCCACATGCCAAACTAACTTCACTCTTTATCCAATAGCAAGTCAAAAGTAACTTCATACGTCTCTAAGGTTAATGTTGAGAGTATGTGCACTGCACACACACATAAACGAACCCACTTAGATTTCATGCAAAAGCAACACACAATCTGAAGAGTACTGAATCTGAAGAAACCACAGATATGTGCCCAAACGCTCTGAACTGGTAAAACATTACTTCATTAGTCATCACCCCCCGAACACACACACAGGCCTCCATACCCGCAGATAAAAATCAAATCGGGGCATAAAATGCTGACATAAGTCTGTGGATTTGCTATCTTCCCCCCTCTGTGGGCGGCAGCACATTTCTTTACATTTACAAATTACAGAGGGAGCAAGTCTGGAAGCCGCAGAGAGCATTCCTTCCGTACAGTGTCTCCTTGTGTTTCAGCTGCGGGTTTGTCTGCCTGAGAAAGCAGCACGGATGACCTGCAGTCAACTCTAAATCTCCCGTTTACGTGCTTGAATTTCAGCCCCACCTCATATCAGGTGTCCCTAATGACATCATCACAGTGTCCTATCTAAAGCGCAATGCATCTCTCTGAAGTCTTTGTGATGTCATCTTTCGTTTTCATCACATGCAGCTAACACTCCAATTCATGTGAGGAAAAATAACATCAATGAATGCACAATATTAATAGAATAAACACGCTCTCGGCACTGTTGACTGTAATGACGCTCAGTTTACCGCCTTTTGTCAAATACAGTGAACCTTGCGGTGAATGATTCACTCTAAGCTGTAATTTGTTTTATATTTTAAGTAAAGCGTGTCAGATCAAAGCATATTTTGCTGATGGATGAATCTGAATTGTTATTGTACTGAAATATTACAGATGACGCCATTCGCAACGTATATGGATTTTTTCAGAGAATGTAAAACAAACAATTATTTTGTATTTCTGTCCAGAAGTGCTCCCTCTCTCACAGAGCACAAAATTAAAGCCATATTTGCTCACTTGAACACTCTAGGATGAATAAACTTTAAAATTCTCCAAAAAACACATTACTCAATGAGTATCTGATGGGTTCAGATGGCAACGTCTGTCTGTGTCACCAATCTTCTCAATTTCTCATTTAAGTGAAGGTACAAATGCAATTTAGTGCATTTTTGCATGGCTTGATACTTTTAGCAGCACCAAAAAAAACTGAATTACACTGTAAAAATGCATCTATATTTTTGTAGATTCGTCGGGGAAAATTTTACAAGAAAATACCATTTCAGGCTTTTATACTTCAAAATGTCACGGTTAATTGTGATGCTTGCTGTTTCTTTGAAATTAATTGTGAAATTGTACACACATTATTTCAGTGTATCTGTTTTACAATAAGTATTTATGAACTAAAAAGTCTCAGATGCTTTGGAGAAGTTTCATGTGACAAAACACTGAAAATGCATGATGAATCGTGTCATCAAAACAGTCTGGTTTTCATGGAGAATGCAGGAAGTGTTTTACAGAGAGAGATCGGAGTTAATGTTTGCGGTAGAAAAGTACAAAGATTTATTACGCTGTTAGGAGTATTGAGACTCCGCAGCAAGAACTGTCTGAGTAAAATGCCTCCCTTGAGAAATAAATCAAATGCTGTTTTATGGAGATGTGTGCAATTTCAATGTCATTTCCTCTTTCAGTTGGATTTGGACTAACTTCATGGTGGTACAGTCGTCCTCCTGGCCCCTAGAGGAGGCATGTGCATCAGCTGAAGCTTCTGAAACATCACAGGAAACATCAGCACAAAGTAAGGTCTACATGGTCTCCCTGCCTCTTTTTACTTGTTTAAATGTGCATTACACACCTAAGTCCTCATAAACATCAATTTGGTTTTGAGTTAGCATTTTGATTAATTAAGTTGAATGTCTTATGTTTGCACATGATCTGTAAATACACAACCACCTGCAAGAAAACTCGCACCCACATTCACACAGAGTGACTCACTGCATCCCTCTCACTGTGTCACTCTCACTGCGTGTCCGATGCTGTGATATTGCATCTCTAATCTAGAGTAATTGTATGTTTTAGCAGTAACACTATAAAAAGACAGGAAAATAAAAAGAAAACCCCAGAGTGCTTTATCACATTATAGATGTGCAGAGGAAGTTTACATAGTTTACACACAGCTTCAAAACAACCCTTTTAATTACAAGTGCAAAAGAGAGGGTGGAAAATGTGTACATTTACTAACATTATTGAGTGTTAGGGGTAAAAATAAAATGAATTAAAAAAGAAGAAGAAAATATCCCTTTAAGAATGCACCACACCAGTCTAGTTGCTAAACAGTCTTGTTATTACTGCAAAAAACAACTACAACACTACAACACTGCCATAACAAACAGCAAGTTGATGTTTCCCAACAAAATGTGCCTCTTTTAACTCGTATTTAAAACATTTGCCATTCCCAAGCCAAGAAGTCGCTTTCTCAGACTCTTCCAGTCTGTTCTTTCAAGAAGTTCTTTCATATGTGGTCAGACAATGTACAGCGTTTCATTAAAATCATGCTGTTGACCAAGCACTTTTTGCCTCTGACTGTGGTTGACCAGCAGCATTCATTTATGAGTTCACAACACTTCACATGAGAATCACCATGACCGTCGTACGTTTGTGATGTCATTCACACATAGTCATCTGAAGAGGAATCTGTGTGTTTTGAGGGTTTCTTTAAAACTCTGATATTAACCAGTAATGTGTGATTCTTCAATTAGAAGCATTTGCAATACTTAAAAATGTAACTTTTTCAAATTTAGTTTTATGATAAAATATTTACAAAATATCCTGGAATCAATGATACCTTTTTTTTTTAAAGACAAATGGGATAAGCCTTGGACTTGAGCTATAACCAAGACTTAACAAATGAACTATAAGGTAATTAGGCACTTTTATAAAATGTAGATATTATAAGATATAACATATATAGACATTATAATTTATCTATCCTTTAAAGGTGAAGTGTGTAATTTCCACCTATGTCCACCAAATGGAAATGCAAAATAATAACTGTTTTCAAACAGGTTTCTTAATGAATATTTACTTCAGTCACCAATCAAACGTCATTGTTTTGAACATAGTGCCAAAGTGTTTATGAATGGCTTATTTTTTGTGAAGTACTTAGGCCCGGTTTCACAGACGGGACTTAGACTAAGCCAGGATTAGATCATAGTTCAATTAGGACATTTAAGCAATTTTTATAAACGTGCTTAGAAAAAAACATTACTGGTGTGCATCTTGAGACAAAACAAAGGCACTGATATATTTTAAGATCAGTCAGTGCAAGTTTCTTTCAGTTGAAACAGCTCAGACTTACATTTTAGTCTAGGACTAGGCTTAAGCCTTGTCTGTAAAACTGGGGGATAGTCTCTCCACATTAAGCTTGGACAAAAAAATAGAATATTTAAGATATTACATACACCACCTTTAAAACTAAAAAGATCTGTAAAATTATCTTAGAGGACAGAAAAAAATTCAGCGGAAAAAAATCTCCCATATTTCTAAATAATACAATCTCGTGGACATTAATTCTGCTGGCGCACAGTTCTATTATGCGGCTCTATTTTTACAGCCGAACCGCCGTAATCCACCACCACCACTGGGAAGTCTGACCCTCTAGGAAAACTTCAAAGCCCCTGGAAAAGACCCCCGAGCACAGAATAGAGATTTGTTGGAACCAATTTGATGGAGTAAGTGAGAGATGAGTTTCAGTGGGCACACGGTGGTCCCGCCCTGACAATAGATGGATGTACGGATGTCTTAATGAGGGAGACAGAGAGAAAGAGATCCAGGGGTGACCTTGTGGTGGGGGCTAAATTTACACTCCACCCCACTGGCTCCCAAAATAAGCCACGTCCCTATTTCACAAATGCCCCTTGCCACAGCCGCCATAACTCAGGGCTTTCCCAAAACAAGAGCTCATGTGCCGGCAGCGTTAGGAAGTGTGTCTGCCTGCCAGCAACCGCTAGGGCCGTCCACCAGCGTCTGCTTACCACATTTTACCCAGAATACAATGCCCCTTTGTGTTTGCGTGCGGTGGGCCCTTTCTCAGACGGAACACACAGACAGGGAGATTCAGAGAAAAAGGGGGGAAAAGGAAGAAAGAAAGACTAGATAGATAGATTATTAGATCGAATGAAAGACAGAACATTAGAATGATAGATATAATGATATTTAGATAGATGATCAATAGATAGCTAGATAGACAAAATGATAGAATAGATAGAACAATAGAATGATAGACAGAGAGATAGACAGAATGATAGATAGATAGATAGATAGATAGATAGATAGAATGACTGATGATAGACAGACAGACAGACAGACAGACAGACAGATAGATAGATAGATAGATAGATAGATAGATAGATAGATAGATAGATAGATAGATAGATAGATAGACAGACAGATAGACAGACAGATAGATAGATAGATAGATAGATAGACAGATGATAGACAGACATATATAGTATGATAGAAAGAAAGAAAGACAGACAGAATGACAGAGCAATGGACAGATAGAAAGAACAGTAAATACAGTAAAAGATAGAACATCAGAATGATAGATAGAACGATAGAATGTTAGACAAAATGTATGATAGAATGAATGATAGAACAAATAATAGGTAGATGTTGTTAGATTCGAATAGGCATTTAAAACCGAGAGAAAAACAAAAGCTGTGTAAAAAAAGAAAAATGAAAGCGTGATAAAGTGGTAGAAGAGAAAGAGGAGAAATGGTGTTAGATATAGGGGGCCTTTTATGTGGTCTTATGCGGAATGCTGTCCTTCATTCCCGCCTGCAACAAAAGCCACATGTTTATCTTTTTTTCTGTTCAGACGAAGCGCTCCATCTCGTGAGTGTCTGAGAAGGAGGAGATATGCTGTATATGAAAGGAATGAGGGAATTAAAAAAGTAGGTCGACACAGAACAGAGGAATTCGTCAAAACAGCACGCTTGTCAGAGCATGTGCACATGAGTGTACGCAGTCAACACGCATGATTATGTTGATGCAGATTTTCTGACTGAAACACACAAAGCGCAGATGCATAATACACCAAGGTCATGGATTCGATTCCCAGGGATTGCATGAACTGATGAAATGCATTCCTTCAAAAGCAACATAAGTCACTTTGGATACAAGTGTCTGCTAAGTGCATAAAAAAACATAAAAATGTAAATATTACATAATATGCTGCAAACTTCGAAAATCTCTGAATTGCATATCAGGCCTAGAAAAAAATTCCGCCTGTATAGTTTTTGACTAAAGCTCTCTTCTGGTGCGTTTGTAAACTCAAACTCAGTTTGTAAACTCAGTGCTGGAAGGTGTCGTTCTGTGCTGTTATTTGAGCTAATCAATCCAAGAGCATGTAAAGTCTCTGCCATTACATTGATTAAAGACAAAGCTCTAAAACAATCTCGTTAACAGACTCGCTGCATGTTTAATCACTCACAATGGGCTCGCTAAGTTTGACTTCCTATCAGTGACCAAATGAGAGATAAGAGTGTTTTCACACCGCTGAGCTCATTTTTGCTGGCAAACATGTTTTTCCTAAGAAATAAATGCAAAAATAATGAACCTTTAAAACATTACAACATAACTAATCAATTAAGGTACCAACTCATAAATCATATACTGAATTAAAAATGACTTGCCAGCTAGTCTGTGACCTCATCAGGAAATGCAACATAATAAATGAGGTAAAAATAAAGAGTTATTCAAATTAAAGATACATACTAAATGTGTACAAATGAAAACATCTGTAGTAAATAAATATTGCTTGCATGAAGCCACCAAAAACAGCTAGTAAATATAATAACAATAATAAGGAAATAATTCTATTTCTTAAATTATATTTATATAATAAATATAACATGGTATTTATAATATAATATAAAATGTATAAAAATCAAATATTATAATACATTTTAAATAATAAATTATAATATTATAATACCTATTTAATTTAATAATAGATTTTGCCCCTATATATAAAATGCAAAATTTTAAAAAATTAAACATTTTATTAGCCATTTCACAGCCAATAAATATTTATTTCAGATCAGTTTTCTCAGTTCATGTGGAAAAAAGCAGTTAAACCCTGCATAAGGCGGATTGTTCCTGTAAAATTTTGACTATAAAGTTACTTCCTAAATTTGGCTATCACACTATCAGAGAGACATCAGTTAAATGAAGCATGGAATGTCCAACAGGAAGTGACTGTGTGAATATTTGTCATGAAGTTTTCTAGATGGAGGGAAATCGCCAAGTCATCACTCTGACATAACGAGTCAGCAGCATAATGTCTGTCATCTGTCTGCATAAATGAAAGAAAGTGTGAGAGATTTTGCAACTTGTACAGTATGTATGTGTGTCTGCATGGGAATGTCGTGAGAGTGATCCAGACAGCCTGACCAGAGTCCAGACACAGAAGAGCAGAGGAATGGGAAGAGAGAAAGCGTGAGTGTGTGTGTGTGTGTGTGTGTCTGTGAGAGGGGGAATCCCTGTCTGTTCGTCTGGGGCTTTTCCTCAGAAAAGGAACTGCTGAAACTCCATAAACACACAAACACACTCGTTGTTTTAGCTCTGTTTGTGCTCACACGTGCAGTTGAAGATTAGATTATGCCAGGTATTCTCAAATTAAAACTAAAACTAGTTCACTAGTGAAACTAAAATGACTACCTCATCAGATGAATGAAAAGGCCCCTGCCCGAGTTCCCTATAGTTTATGAACTGTTCAAAGAAACTAGATTACTGTAGTTTAAAGACTACCCATCTAAAACACACACTTTGTGCAAGGTATACATTTAGCATATATGTACATTTTACAAGAAAATACTATTTCAGTTTTTCTATTTAAAAATGTCTTGTTTAATTCGATGTGTTACCTGCCATTTCCTTGTAATTGTTTGTGAAATTTACTAGCGATTTCTGAATGAAATTTATTGAAATTTATTTGTAGAATGATTTATACACCAGTTTTTCAGTGAATAGAATTTTTTTTTACAATCCAATCAATACCTTTTAAATAAAATAAAATCCTACATTCTCTTGTTTAATATCCATTTTCATTGTAATAAAAAGAGCAGCTTGGACATTCTGCCTAACATCTCCTTATGCGATTAATTGAGGAAGAAAACAGATTTGGCTATTCAGATGTGACTATTCCTTTTCTTCTATATGGCATTGATTTTAACTGGAGAAACCACAAATGCATTGAAATATGCATCTGAAATAGTTATTCACTTAAAGAACTCTGAGTTGTTTCCTTTCACAAAGACCAACCTGAAAATGGTCAGGGAAAACAAGAGCTGGTCAAATGTAAAACTGTAACTTGAATGCAATGTAAGTCGCTTTGGATAAAAGCGTCTGCTAAATGCATAAATGTAAATGTAAATGTAAATGTAAAATCTCCCATCACCCAACGCAAGTCAATAAACCGCTTGTAAACAACTTCAGCTTTTTCTGGGAAGGGCGCCTTGGATTTAGCGAGTGAAAAAAACAAAAAGGCAACAGAGAGAATCAAAAACTCATAACCTCAGGGCGACCATCATCTTATATCCTATCATTATCCTCATATTTTCAAAGCCATAATTAACTTGTTTTATTGCACTCTGGCAAATAAGGGAGAGAGGAAGGGAGAGGTTTTGAAGACGATTAAGGATTTTTGTCTGTGTGTGAGAGTTCTCATGGTAGAAGAGTCTCCGTCGCGTATCAGTCTCGCACACTTTCAGACGGATAATTGAGGCACTGATGACGCATCAGTCTGAGGTTTGAACGACAAATAAAACGATTGTGTGCAGACACTTCAGGGCACAGTTTTAAAGAGGCAAAGCAATCATTGCAAATTCTAATTTTCCATGTATTCCATTTATTCTTGACCAAACTTAGAAATAAGTTGCTTAAACCCTCAGACTCTTAAACCCGGAGATTTCAACTGCAAATATTTCTCATAGCAATGCTATATTTCATAAAATGATAAACTGTTGTATGTTTTAACCCATAATTATTGCTGAATTGCTCTTAAGATGCTTTGCAGTTTTGCGACAGCGGGTATCTGTGGGTTAAAGTCCTAATGTGGAAATGTTCAAGTTACTCTGTGAAAACACAGTGTGAACTGGAGCTAAAAATGCGGCACTAATGTTCTTAGTGGTTTTGCATCTTGGTGGGGCCATAGCAATAACAGTTATAGGGTGTGTTTGGGAGGATCTGTATGTGTTTGCTTGAAAAGCCGAGTGATTGTTAGCTTCTCTGCGCTTTCATTCAGGTGTTGGGTGAGGTCTGAAAGTGAGACTAATGGAAAACAAGCTTATCAGTGTTCAAGAGCAGGTGTCGAGCTGTGTGGTGAAAATACATGATTACTTCTGTTAGTTTTTAAAGTAACAACAACAAAGAGATGACTAAACTCTACAGTGAGACCCAAATTAATCTACATAAGTTCAGAATAATGTTTTAAAAGCCAGATCCTCCTCTGTCCGTCTGATAAAATACCAGTGGTCTGTGGCTCTGAACGAACTCTGTCTGCTTCAAATTTTATATTGCATGTTCTTATTACAGTCAAAATTATTATAATTGTCCAATCTGTAAACACATTAAAGCAGGACTGTATTAATATTCCTCGACTATTCTGGTTAAGGTTTGTTCTAAACCTCTAACCCTATGTAGTAATTATTGGAATTAATTCAGGCTCCATTCAGACTCTGATTTTGAAGATAATTTTGCAGTCTTATTAGTTTAAAAATCTCTCAAGTCTCCTACAACCTGAATCTATTTTGAAAGTTTTGAATCTTCCAATTGGTTAATTGGTCTTATATCTTGAATGATGATATTTTCTTGCATATTTTTAAAGCCAAAATGTGGCTTGCACCACTAGTGGCACCAAATGGAATTGCAAAAGATTATAATAAATAACATTTCATTTCCATAATAATTAAAAAAAACTTTCCCGAACACACATCCCATCTTCTATTAAACAGTCTTGCTCAAAAACACACCACTGGTCATTAGTTCTGTTTAAATGCATGAAATCCGATTTATAGACAAAATTATTTTTACTTCTACTCTTTCTATACCATTTTTAAAAAATTCCAGGATGCAACTTTTGTTGTTTAGGAGAAGATCCAGAGAAAGCACAGCTGGAATCTAGAGACAAAGAAGAGTTTTTATTTATGTCATGTTTTGATCACTTAATTATTCCCATATTTCCAATTTCTTTATTTCATAGTGCTGCTAACTACTATTATTCACAAATAATTTGATTTCCCAGCATTTTTGTGACCACTGACCAATTGCAAATGTGATATTTATTTACAACAATTCAATAATAAGAAGTTAATATTGTGGTATATATAAGACATAATATTGTCTGATTTTGCAAAATTGTGTAAACGAAAATATTACCTATAAAGCCACAAAGGAACTGTTGTGCGTCTCCTAACAAAACACAATAGTTGTTTGACTTGAAGCAGCACTGCACAGCACATGCTTCTGTGTATGACATAAAAGTACAGCGAGAGTGATTAGATAATTTTTGAAATGTTTGTTTTGATGTCAAATAAATCTTGCTGTTTTGCTTTTTTGTTAAAGCAGTGTTGCTGTTGTAAAGTTATACAGCAACAGTTGTGTTGCTGGGATTTAAAGCAGGTTTGAATTATTTCTGAATCTGCTCCGGGTTTATGGTTACGGTGTGTGTGTTAGTGTGTGTGTGTGTTTGTTCACTACTCACTGCTGTGTGTGTGCACTTGGATGGGTTAAATGCAGAACACAAATTCCGAGTATGGGTCACTATACTTGGCCACAAGTCACATCCTTTCCTTTCCTTTTCTTATCAGTCTGTCTTTCACCGTCCACTCGGTTCAAATGTGGATGAATGGCTACACATAGATGTGTGCACACACTGCCAGAGCTGTGTGAGTTCGCCATCATGCTGCTTTTGTGGAGGTGGGTAGGGGTGTTAAATATAATTGTATTTGTTTTCATAGGTTTTTAACATTCTAAAATCTCTTTATTCCAAATATACTACAAGCGAGTCAGTGTATTTAGTAGGCATAATGTATTAAAAGTTGCTTTAGAGGGATAAGGTATTGCAAGTATTACATACAATAATAATAAAACAGTATGTTGACCTAATAAAGGAAATTTACTTTTGGTACTTAAGTACTTTTAAAAGCGAGTGCATCTGTACTTTCACACAAGTACTTTGTCCACCTCCATTACAGTTGTCATAATGACTGTCAATTGTTGATGGCCTTACTGAAAGTAGGGTGTAAACCTTTCAGTTCCTCTCACTTCACAATATTTTGACTTTAACATAACATAAAATAACAGTATAATATGTCACACCACTCCTAAACAAGTTCACTCGCCACACAGTTCTTATCACTGTGTATTTTTACATGTAGCTCTGCTACAGGCCATCTGCTATTCTGGGATGGAACACTTATAATTCAGCAAAAGTACATGTCATATATTACCGTTTTAAAGTTTTGGGTCAGTAAGATTATTTGTTTAAAGAAATGAATACATCCAGGATTCATTAGATTGATCAAAAGTCACAGTAAAGATGTTTATAGTGCTACAAAAGATTTCTGTTTTAAATAAAGGATTCCTATTCATCAAAGAATCCTGAAAAAAAAAAACATATTCAAATTCAGTAGAAATGTTTCTTAAGCAGATAAAATGAATTCAAATAGAAAACAGTTCTTTTCAATTGTTTATAATATTTCACAAAATTACTGTTTTAATGTAGTTTTGATAAAAAAATGCAGTATTGGTGAACATATAATTATTTTTTCTTAAATTTTCCTGAAACCAAACATTTGAATGATAGTGTACGTGTTTCTGCAAGTAAAATTCTGAATTACCTTACATTTACATTTATTTAGTTTTCATACACTTCTGCCTGAAACTTACAAATGAATGAAAATCACAAACATATGCAGTTAATCATAAGGAGAGACAATGAGCAGTACTGAAATAAAAAAGGTCAACAGTGGTGGAGAGAAAAGTTTCATAAGCATGAAACAAACTGTACTGTGGAACTACAATCTCTCCTAATGGTCCATTACTCACTGGAACATGTGAGCTATAGAGATGTTAGATGCATTTATTTTAACATGCTCAGAGAATCAAACAGAAACTATTTTATGAGCATTTCCACTGAGCTTTCCAGTGCTGTGGATATTCTGGAAGTGTTCATCCTGCCTTCATGACGTCTGTTCCACTGCATCGGGGGGCTCTCAAAAATAGCTCGTCTAGACATTATAAATGACATTGACATCCCTCTACCTCCTCATATCATGACAGATCATTATGGAAGGACCACCGAACACCTCTTGTTCCTCAGACTCGCTGTGTGTTGTGGTAATGTGTTTTGCATACACCCAGGAATTGGCTTCACTCGCTGCTGTCACACACAATCACATGCCCAAGCGCTGAAAACACACACTAACTCTGGGTGAACCCAGTACACGGCTGCCGCTGAATGGAGCACACGTACATGAAAAACACTTTTGATGCACACGCATTGACCTTTTCAAGGCCTAGTATTCTGGTTTACAAAAGAAGCACACTGGCTCTGTTCCAAAACCTAGTGTAGGCAGCATTTTAAGCCTCGAAACATACTAGTATTTTGAATGGAAAATCTTCTAACTACATGTTATATTCCGAAATATGTCAGAGTTTAATTAATAAAACAACTTTAATATGCAATCAGTGATAATTTGGTTAATGAAATGTATATGTTGATGACCTTTTTTCCTTGACTAAGAGGCGAGGCAAAGATGAGATGACACCAACTTCATTAAACACTATATCTATGACTATATCAACATGCAATATCATTGACAAAAAAGGTGAGACTAAAACACAACAACTCTATATCCAAAATCTCTATATATTTTCTTTAAAAAAGGAGGAGAAAAAGTGTAGACCTCCACACGTTTTCATGCTTGAGGTTGCCAGATGTCAAGAGTTCAGATCCCTCTATCAGAGATTTACTCTTAAAGGGACACACTTTCTGCCCAGTGTTTTACTTTATCTTTGCAACCTGGCAACCATTCGCACACATTCTCTCTACACTCTGGAAAAAGCTCAGATGAGCTGAAAACATTGACAAATGTTTAAGTTGAAGTCCAACGATCTACACTGAGATATTATGCTCAAATTAATGTGTAATAGAGTCGGTCTGTGTTCCTTCAGACGGCCGTTTGCTGCGACTAAATCTGCCAGACCTTCTCAGTGAGGAACTGCAATAAATCCAAACATGGATGTGGTTGCATAATATGCACTTATGCAACCTTTGTGCCACAAGTCTATTCTGTTGTTGTTTTAATAGAAAAACATGAATATAAATTGGAATTAATAACAATGAATACAAGGAATTTCACTGTTTCAGCTTTTGAGAAAAGCTCCTGAGTTTTACCAGTTTTCATAGAGTTTACATACATGTAAATTTACATTGAGATGATAATTTAATAAATCAGGAAAATAGATGATGCAAAATAATCCATGTGTATCAGTTTATATTCGTCTTATTTGTGCTTATAGGTGAAAGTGCAATAATTCTGTTCTCAAATGACATCAATCACGATGAGTAATCGTGATTATCATTTTAAGAAAAATAATTGGGATTATCAGTTGTTTTTTTACGTTTTCAATGGCTAAAACTACACTAAAATTTCCAGACTTTCAGCAACTAAAACTTGACTAAACGAATAACAGAATAGGTTGACTAAATATGATAAAAACTAAAAAGGAAATTGACACAGGACTATAGCTTGGTACCTGAATATCAGCATGTTAGGTTTAATGGCATTTACCGCGACGAAAAGCACAGGTTAAAGGATAGTTCACCTAAAAATAAACATTTTGTATATATTTAGACTCTCAGACACAAGAATTAAACTTTGACCCTATAAAGCCCACTATATCATATTTGATACACAATCTTCTAAAGCCTCCATTATTAACATGATCAAAACTTTGGCTTTTAGTATTATTCTAAAAATGCCCACCTTCAGGTCGTGGTTCACATGTCTTTTTGCTCTGAAATCTTTAGTAAACAAGAATACATTTTATATTGTTATGAATATAATAATCAATCAACACAAACTCAGCACACCTGAGAAATTGATAGGTGCGTAGGAAAAACACTCCAACAACGATGTCGAATCCGATCAATAAAAAATAATATCCCGCACACTATCAGTCCATGCTAAATATAGAAATGTATTATTACAAAAAACAAAAAATGAATATAATAATACAATATATAATAATACAATAGACAAAAACAAATAGATTGTTGGACTCTTATTTCATATGTCAGGCTTTACAGTGTTAAAATCTCTGTTTGCAACCTAAACAACAGTCCCTCAAGACAGATAGAGCGACTACACGAGAAAATCTCTCACTCATCACAGCCATTCGATCTCTGATCGCTAGCTTCAGGACCAGTGACCAGAAATCCCTGCAAAACACTCCCCTTATACTCGGGACATTTCCCTAATCAACTCCAGTCCCACAACAGAGCCTGCGCTTTATAAATAGGAATTGTTCTGAGCTAAATTAGACACAGAAGCCAGACCCTCCGCTGAGACCCTCATGCAGTTTTCATTACGCTCTTCCCTGTCCAATATCCAGGCCCTCAATATCTGGTTACAGATTTCAGTTCTTGCCTTGGATGCTGATATTTTCGGGGGCCGAGGGTAATGGGCAGGAGCCGAAAGCCTTTGAATGTGCTCCAGCGCAGTGAAGTATCAATTTATAGGAGCAAGAACCATGTGTTTATGAAATTAATAAACTCTGTGCAGTCATGTGAAGTTTTGCACGACCTGCATGCTGCAATGGTAAATCTGCGGGTGAAGCACTCAGTGTCCACGAATGCTTTGGAGCAGAATATGATAGATGTTTTCTGTAGCTCAAGCCGATGGAGTTTAGATTTGCTCTTGGTGTTTTGTGAGGTCATGTCGGTAGAATTCAACCGGAAGACTCAGGCAGGATTCCACAGTGGTTCCACGATGCATGTCTACATATGTGCATGCATGCAGATGTATGCTTGTGTACGCATGTTTGCACGCTGTACAAAATGAGGCGTTCGTGGAAACCTGAAGGCAACCGCTTGCATGGGTTTTTCTGAGTTGAATCAAGTTTCTTTAGGTTAACCCAACTAAAAATGGAAATTATGTAATCATTTTCTCATCCACATGTTGTTCCAAACCTAAATGACTTTTGATATATTTTGAAGACCTTTGAGGTCCAAACATGACATTCTTTGAACTTTCTTTTCCACAGATAAAAAAGAAAGTCATGCAGGTTGGGAATGACATGAGAGTGAGTAAATGATGACAGAATTTTTATCTTTGGGTACACTATCCCTTTAATTATTTTAACTAAAAGCATCGACCAAAATGTTAAATTGGCATGACTTTAAATTGTATGTATATATATATATATATATATATATATATATATATATATATGTGTGTGTGTGTGTGTGTGTCTGTGTGAGAATATGCATGTTGTGTAGATGTTGGTTGATGTTTTAAAGCCATAACAGGTGTCTTTGAGTGTTTTCATGATGAGTAACGAGTTCAAAATGAATAAAAAGGTATTCAATTTTAAAATCTTTAAATTGCTTTAGATAACAATTCTAAAAAGGATTCAGGGTTGTCTTTGTTAAAAATTCTTCAAGAGTGTTTGCGGAGAAATATCTTGTCCTAAGAGAACTTAAGCATGTTGTGAAGAGTTAACTATTGACAAAATCATATGAACACTCGAGAGACAAAAATCAGTCATGAAGTCCCTTTAGACACCACATAGACCACAACACTTGGTACATGAAATGCAACAAGGTTAAACATTTATTGATCAAAAATGTTTGTTTTTTTTAAACTAAGAGCAACAAGCTCATCCTGACATCACAAGACAACAAGCTGTTAAATGTGACAACAAAATCAACAACAACAGTGTAAATTATTGATGCCCTGCATGATTTTTTTATTTGTCAGGCCATTTGAACTCAAATACTGTATGAGTCCAGTTGTGCGTGTTGGTTTGAACAATAGAAACAAAGAAAAAAAAAACATATATATAGAAAGTATATAGAAACAAACTGCATTGAGATGCATTACTGGTGTTCCTGAAAATGACAGGTTGCTAGAACAAATATGCAAATGGCAATAATCAAGTAAAAGAACATTATTTATTTGATCTGCGACTCATTTTTACATTGCATGTTTATGATTTAGGCCAATTTAATGTGAGCAGACCCATACTCCCATACTCTTATGTGTGTGAATGTGGTTGCGTGTTCGTGTATGTTTCCATTTATGCAAGTAAATAGCTTGTACAGATATGTTTATATATATTAATATATTGAGAGTGTGTGTGTGTGTGTTTTAGACTGCTGTTTCAGTGCAACAGGTGTGACCTCATTGTGGTTGCTGGTGAGCAGCAGAAGCAACAGAGTCTGCATCAGATTAACACGCAACACACACACATACACATGTGCACACACACACACACACCACACCCACCCTCTCGCCTTGTTCCTTCAGTTTTTTTCTCACACTCACTCTTTCTCTTGTGAACCGTTTTACGAGACTCTTTCTGTATCGTACATCATTGCAGATATACACTGCAAAGATTTATTTAAATAATTATTTATTGTGTTTTCCAATTAAATATCTAAACTTACTTAAAAATGAATAATTTTATTTAATGAAATGTATAATTTTATTTAATAACATGTACTTAATGAGATAAATGAATGCACTTAAATTAAGTTTATTATTCTTTCCCTACAGGCAAATGTTCTCGTTTTATTCATGAACCTCAGTAAATTGTATTAGATTTATACTTAAATCAAGAACAAACTTTCCAATGGAGTAAGAAAAATATGGTTAATTATCTGGATAATTGTCTAAATATTTTATGAAATTTTGCTTCTCAAGTAAATATGTCCTGTTTTAAAGATGGTTAAATATTATTACTGGATAACAACACAAGACAAAAATGCTGATTATTAAAATTATAATTTTATTTATTTATTTAAATTAATTATTTTTTTTATTTTGTTGTGTGCTGGATACGTGTCATTACTGTCTTCATCCAATTAAGTTGCCTTTAAATTTGAGTTTGGAATTTGGAAGAACTTTTCTGAATTTAATATATACATGTTTTTATTTAGACCTTAGAATATATATCTATTCTTCTTGACACGTATAATAGTATAATGTATAAATATACATATATATCACACATAGTTTAAATTTATTCAGATCACTATATTTGTTAGACATTGTCATTATTAGATATACTGTTAACCCTTATGAAAACATTTGGATCAAATTTTTCAAAATGGAGTATGATTTCACACAAAAAAGTGTGAATGGGTCCAAAAGCTTTTTTTTTTTTTTTTGTACACAACATAAAGGATATCTGAACATCTCAGATTGGAGAACTTAATGGATTTCTGCTTTTAAATGATTCACTTTTGGTTTCATGGCTGAACAAATTGAAAAAGGATATTGCATATTCACAAATGATTTCCAATGGTAATTAGAGCCGTGTTTTGGTATCTGAGAAGTTCTGACTCTAAACAGCAGAAACTGAATTCATAGTTCATTGATTCAAGAAAGAAAGAAAGAAAGAAAGGAACAAAGGAACAAAGAAAGACTATAACTGACTAAATCAAAATTGAGCCTATTTACTTTCCTAATACATGTGATTGGTTCATCAGTGCACAATTAAACAAAAATCTAATAAAAAAAATCATCATATTCCGTCCTCAAAATGCAATTAAGCTATGAAACAACATTATTTTCCATCTATTGTCACAAATTTCTATTACATCTCAACCTCTTCTCTCCAATCACCTGAGTTTATTCTGATATGTAGCACTTGCTTCTATGAATCAGCTCAGGTTAAAAACACTCCAGTCCCACCCTACTTTTTTTTTTCAGTTTTATTTGGAAATAAATTAAATTACAAAAGTAAAATGAGTTGCAGAAGGTATTTCATGTTGACTGTAAACTGGTTAAAAATATCCTGCAAACTGCCCCAGACTCTTATTTTGGCAACACTGTTACTAAAGCAAACACACATTTTGACACTTCTGTTTTCTGTCCCTGTGTTTCTTTTTCTTCCTTATTTTTGGATGTGAGCACTTTGTTAAGACAAACTAAAACCCTCAACTCATCCCACAGGGACGTAACCACCACAGACATTGGGATACATTTTCCCCAAATTATTCTGATTAGTAATCAATCAAGATCTTTCACTGACTGATGGTCCCTCCAGTACTGAACATGTGGAATGAGAGTGGAATGGCATGCTGGGAGTTTACAGTAACATAGCAAACCTAAACCCCCGCTAGCATTTAGCTACCGCTTACTAAATAAAGCGGATGACATCAGCGCTCACTCAGTCCAATTCTGAGCTACTTTATTTAACTCACACAGATCCATCCCAGACTCTACGGTAATGTTAACCAGCTCAGAGTTCTGCTGATGCATGTAAACACAGACTCAACCGTACCATGTGAGGATCAATTCAGCAGCAATTACTCAAACTTCTAGACTTTCATGTGAGCGGATGAGTGGGATATGAATGGATCTGGAGTCATCTATGTGAAATGGACTGCAAAGACATAGAAAAACCACACAGGCAGGCTGTATATATTTTGTCTCTGCCGGGCAGGGTGGCGTCACTTAACAAGACCGAAAGCATCACTTGTAATCTTGGCGAGGAGTGATTTGCTCTTCTTTAATTTGATCTTACACAACTTGTTTTCTGAAACAGATATTTTCGATTGATGAGCTGCTTTTGAAAGCAGTTGCATTAATGCACCAAGTTGCTAAGTTGTAAACAGCCTAAACAAATAAATATTACTCGCTAGAAGAATAATTAAGATTAATATACAGCATTCTCAGATAATGCGTTTACTGATGAAATGCATACAGTCTCTTGAATGCAATGTACTTGCTTTGGATAAAATCGCCTGCCAAATGCATAAACATAAATATTAATAAACTTCACCTTTTATTGCACATTGGCATCTTATACTATATTGCAATTGCAGCCCTTTCATAGAAGCAATAAGCCACTCAAAAACATGTGAATATATATATAGTACAAATTTGTGTACATTTCATTGAAAAAAGTATGAAAAATAAAATCATATTTAACAAATGCAGTTTTCAACCAATTTCTCTTCCTTAACATTACATATTTCTAAGAAAAATGTTGAAAAATGTACGACAGGTCTTCAGTTTATCCATTAGAAATCGATTTGATTGTGAAAACTGAGAATTGCATATGAGAATGACAGGTAATTGGAGGAATTTGTGACCTAGTAATTGCAGTGATGTATCACGTACAATTAGACCAGATACATGCATTAAAGAGTAAATATCAGCCTTGACCTCACATTGATTTAAATCTTCATCTCGGCCTAAATGAGCACTTCATGAGGAGAATGATTCCACATTGTTTTTAAAACAAAACCGGACTCGAACCAAGGGCAGGAAGCACCTCATCACATGTTGACGTTACCATAGTGACAAATGGCTTCTTCTGAGGAGCTCAGGAGATGCAGATGCCAGTAAATCACTAATGTTGACTTGGGCTCGTACCCACACATATACACAGCGACCACAGAAAGGCCGAGAGTGCCCTGGCTCCAGAAGTTGACTGGTTTGTGAGTTCCAGTAAAGGTTGGTCTAGCTGGTTCCTCCCTTGCGCCCTGCACTGAGAGAGCGTTTATGGTGCTAATGCTTGCGGTGAGCAGGCCATTATGATCCAAACCCATCAGAACTGCTCCAAACAGACTGCGGCATTATAAAACAAACATCTTACGGGAGACAAATGCGCAGGTATCTCATATGCACAGATTTGTGCATTGAATACCCTGATCTAGGTTTCACGGCATCTATGGAAGGCCGTAAAGGCTCAAACCTATATACATAGAATTACATGGTGCTCTTTTACATCAACAGACATTTTAAGCAGTCTGTTTACAAAGCAAAACAAGCATGAACTGGTCTATGCTTTAAACGGACAGGTTGCACTTTAAAAAGTGTTAGATAATAGTTCTCAAGGGAGTTTGTAGTCCATATGCAACACGTCAAACCCAAGCATGCACTGTCACACGTTCAGAACTGCTAAACTGCCACAGACTCGCAGCAAACTACAACAGATACACTCTTATGAACGTTAACGACTACGCCTGACAGCTTTCTGGTCACCACAGCGGCGGAGGAGGAGGGAAGGGAACGCCACGATGGGTGACTTACCTCGCAGTAAACTGGGCGAGTAGCTGGAGAATGTGTCGAAGATGCTGTTTGAAGCCATGTGTCCTGCTCGGGAGGGAAAAGAACTGGCCTCTCCGCCGCCTCACCGACTTCAGCCTGAGAGAATGACAGTCGGAGAAAGAGAAATAGAGAAACTACATAGACTGTCTGCAACCAAGAATTTGGGGTTTGAGAGTGCCACAGGAATCTTTCGCCACAAGCCGACTAACAGAACAGCATATGTGCCGTGTGGTGAGAGTGAGCGAGAGAGAGAGAGAAAGAGAGAGAGAGAGAGAGAGAGAGAGAGAGAGAGACCAAGCCACTCTGAGCGATGGACTCACCTTTGACGATGGACACTTTTGTCTGTCTGTCTCTCTAGTAGTGGTGGTTGTACTCTCGACGTGGTTTTAGTCAGGTAGTTGAAAGTTCAGGTGTCTGACGCTCTGGCATTGTTGATCTCCGTGGTAACGGCCTGTCAGTCGCATGTCTGAGGTATCCGAGGTCACAGCTCCCGCGGTAGGGCTGCTGCACAGCAATCCCATGATCTGATTGGTGGACCTCAAGTCACATGACTCTCTCTCTCACTTGCATGCAGTGAAGTTCTCCTTTGTTTCCCAGTGTGTTTCACACCCATCTGATTGGCTGACGGGTGTTTTTTTAATGGTTTCTTGGAGGACGATGGGACCTTCTAGAAGAGGGGCCACGAAGCTTAGATGTGACACAAACTCTCAAGTGAAAGACACTGCAGAAAATGTGGGATGTAAGAGGATTATTAGGGAAAAGAGAGTGCTGATGTGTGTGTGCAAGTGTGTTTTGGTGGTTTTGAGCATGTTAAACCACCATTCCACCCTCACTCACCACTTGATAGTATCTTAATGTTAGCCTCATTAAAAACAGCCATGCCAGTCATTTAATTAGGCCTCCCGCTCGCTTTTTACCTTCATTTGTACCCAATACTCTGTGCTTTATGAAGTTGACCTGGCTGTGGGTGGCCTACTTTTTATTTCCGAAATATTCTGGGTATTTGACACACCTTTCATGTATGGCCTTATTTCATTGGCCTCATTAAAAGCAAACATGTGTATCTTTTTATCTACACCATCTAACTGTGCATGTCGGTATGCATATGTGAGTGTGTGAAATTTGTCCCCAGAATAAATCTCATGTTTGATGCAGTTTTGATTCACCATTCCAATTGATATATAAGGCCCCGTTTACACTAATGCGTTTTCGTTTTAAAATGGCATTTTAGAATGAAAACGATCCCCATTTACACTGGCGTTTCCGCTGTGTTTCAGAAACGAACTCCATTTACACTACACAGCTGAAAACGCATGTCACGTGACCATTCATCCAGGCACAACCATAGATATGTATAGGTAGATTCCCTATTATTTATATGGTGGATGCGTCTGCATGCTTGGAGCGGTCGAATGGGAAATCTACCCATACATATCTATGGGTATAATAATGAGCATGATGTTATCGTTTACATGGTCGTCAAGGATACACAGTGTGAATGTGGGCAGACATGCCATTGTTTTCAAAAGTTCCCAAAAGTTTGGTCCGTTTACACTGAAACGCAACCCCAGAGTTTTCAAACTCTTATGATAGAATGACAGACTGATAGATAGAACGATAGATAGATAGATAGATATATAGAACGATATGATAGAATGACAGAATGATATATAAATAGACAGATAGATAGAATGAATGATGATAAATAGAACAATTGATGAGAGATAGAACAACAGAACGATAGACAGACAGACAGATAGATAGAGATAGATAGATAGATAGATAGATAGATAGATAGATAGATAGATAGATAGATGATAGAAGATAGATAGAATAGAAGATAGATAGATAGATGATGATAAATAGAACTGATAAGATAGAAAATAGAACGATAGATAGATAGAACGATAGATAGATGATAGAAGATAGATAGATAGATAGATAGATAGATAGATAGATAGATAGATAGATAGATAGATAGATAGATAGATACGATAGATAGATAGATAGAATGATAGATAGATGATAGATAGATAGATAGATAGATGATAATAGAATCGATAGATAGAAGATAGAAGACAGATAGATAGATAGAAGATAGATAGATAGATAGAACGATAGATAGATAGATAGATAGATAGATAGATAGATAGATAGATAGATAGATAGATAGATAGATAGATAGATATGATAGATAGATAGATAGATAGATACGATAGATAGATAGATAGATGATAGATAGATAGATAGATAGATAGATAGATAGAATGATATGATAGAAGATAGATAGATAGATAGATAGATAGATAGATAGATAGATAGATAGATAGATAGATCGATAGATCGATGATAAATAGAGCAATCGATGAGAGATAGAACAACAGAACGACAGACAGACAGACAGACAGACAGACAGAAGATAGATAGATAGATAGATAGATAGATAGATAGATAGATAGATAGATAGATAGATGATAGAATGATAGATAGATGATAGATAGATAGATAGATGATAGAACGATAGATAGATAGATAGAACGATAGATGATAGAAGATAGATAGATATAGATAGATAAAGATAGATAGAACGATAGATAGATAGATAGATAGATAGATAGATAGATAGATAGATAGATAGATAGATAGATAGATAGATAGATAGAAGATAGAACGATAGATAGATAGATAGATAGATAGATAGATAGATAGAACAATAGATAGATAGATAGATAGAACAATCGATGAGAGATAGAACAGAACGAAAGAGACAGACAGACAGACAGACAGACAGACAGACAGACAGCAGACAGACAGTAGATAGATAGATAGATAGATACAGATGATAGATAGATAGATAATAGATAGAATATGACGATATAGAATGATAGATAGAAAATAGACAGATAGATAGATAGATTAGATAGATAGATAGATAGATAGATAGATAGATAGATAGATAGATAGATAGATAGATAGATAGATAGATAGATAGATAGATAGATAGATAGACCGATGGACAGACAGATGGGATCGACCGATGGACGGATGGACAGATTAGATAGATAGATAGATAGATAGATAGATAGATAGATAGATAGATAGATAGATAGATAGATAGATAGATAGATAGATGTGTGAGTGTGTGATTGAGTTTATGTTGTAACATGCCACTTTGCAGCCACAGTGCCATGAAAATGAGCACTTGTGTGCTGGTCAGTCAGCAGCACAGGGAAAATGACACAGTGGATGTGTGTGTGCGTGAGGCAAATAACACACTTCCAGGGAGTGTGGCCTATGGTGAGGCCACAGAATGACTTCAGGGCTTTTATCAACCTTATTCCAACCTCACAAAGTTTCCCGAGAGAATCACCCAGCTCGGTCAGTGTGTGCACCTGTGTGGGATCTACCGCTTCAATGTCATTGTCACATGAGTGAAACTGGATAGAGAGAAAACACTGTAGAGAGGAACTTGAATTTTATTCATTGAGAATTGATTGGATCCATGTGGGCATTCGATACCAGAACATTATGGAAGGCTTTCTTTTGTTTGAGGAAGTGCAGGCTGCAGGTCAAATTCACCCTAGAGAGCATCTTGATGCATTCAATCTATTGTTATTTGCTACTGTTGCTGTATGTTACACATTAAGTCACTGACTATTGGCAAAATTGTATTAAGACTGCATTACCTACAGCAGTAGCCTTTGCAACATTTTATTATTTTTTTTTTAATTGGAATTGTGTGCATAGATGAAACACAGAATAAGACAATAAATAATTTGAATGTTTAATGTCAATGTTTTTAATGCCATATTCTTATTTTTATGCACATGTATAAATTTAGCAAGTACACCACAAGTGCGTGTCTTCCCGAAGAGTGTATTGGACATTGAGGATGGGGCCGTCCAGCTTCTTTCCACAGACACAAACACCATCTGCTCTGTGTTTTGGGAAAAGGGTTTCTTAGCAGCGTCGTTCACTAACCACAAGCAAAAATGGTGGAAGCAGCACTGCAGCGATCGGACAGAGATGTTTTTTTTTTCTCTCTCTCTCTTGTTTATCAAGCCCCTGTATTTAAGTTTAATATAACTGCAGTGTTTTGCTGAGAGACCTGCGGTGGGCCGAACGCTGCCAATGTCCCTCCACCCCACGGGTGGGGCAGAGCGGGGTGGTGGCTAGAGCTTGCGGTTGCGAGCGCAGATGTGCAGGGGCTTATTTTGTGGTGTATAAATTGCAGGCTGCCCCATGTGCAACTCATAAAGGGGGAACACAGCAAAGGACAGAAGGAAAAATACAGTGATGAGGTGGCCATCTTCACTTCAAACGCATTTTCGGACCAAAAGCGAACGCCCAGAGTCTAAATCTGGCTATGCCGCTTAAGGGGGATCGAGGCTTTTGGATGGAAGGATGAGAAAAGAATATGAGAAACTACAGTCAGCCATTTCGATTTCATGAATCCCAGAATCATACTGCTTATTGTATATCAACACTGACACTTTTAAAACAACACTGACTTAGGAATAGCTCACCCAAAAATGAAAAATTCCTGAAAATTCAGTCACCCTCAGGAGATCCAAGATGTAGAGTTTTTTTCTTCATCAGATTAGATTTGGAGAAATGTAGCATTACATCACTTGCTCACCAATGGATCCTCTGCAGTGAATGGGTGCCGCCCGTCAGAATGAGAGTCCATATAGCTGATAAAAACACCACAAAAATCCACAAGTAATCCACACAACTTCATCAATTAATGTCTTGTGAAGCTGTTTGTAATAAATTCAAGATGTTTTTAACCTCAAGTCTTTGCTTCCTTCAAACCTTTTACTGAAATGAGTCCTCTATCCATAATATTAGTTTCTCCAGAGAAAAAAAACATTGTCTTTCTGAATCTAGAGAGAAATGTGCACAGATAAAGCACTGGGGCCGGATTTACGAAAATCTTCTTAAGAAATAAGTTAAGAAATTTCTTAAGATAAAATATACGAAGTTCGTAAGAATGTTCTTAAGTGCAATTCTTGAAAAATTCTTAATAAGTTCTCAAATATATTCTTAAGAACATCTTAATTTTTTTCTTAAGAAGAAAATGACTGTTTTTATCTGAGTGAAGACATGACGCACTGATAAACTCACACTTTATTGTCTTTTTGCGCTTCCTGCAGATTACCTTAATAATCATAGTAAGCACGCACGTCCTTTTTGTCGCGACTTTGACTGGCGCTCAGCTTCATGTTTTTAATGCGGCGTGTTTTTGAACAGCCTGTCTCCAGCTGCAGCGATCTGTTTCATTCATTTTTGTGCTGTGCTTTTGCGCTCTCATCCGAGTGAACGCTTCCGGTGTGTGTCCGTGCTGCTACAGCAAACACGTCCTGTGTGTCGCTCATTCATATGAGCGGCATACTGCCAAAGATTATGTTGTATACAAAATATTCTTAACTTTTATCTTAAGTTAAAAAATAAGAAGAAAATGGCAGTTAAGAAGAAATTTCTTCTTAAGAATGTTTCGTGAATCTGGCCCCTGTGGTTACAAGTGTAAACAGTCCAAAACAATTCTAACCAATTTGTTGGTAGATTTCGATGTGAGAAGACCACAGCAGATTAACTTTTTTTTTACTGAAGCAAGCGTTATTATGGACTATTTTGACTAGAAGGAACTGTTTAAGCTGTAACGCATTAATGATGAATTTGTTTCTTACAAACACACAACTTTTCACTTCACAAGACGTTAATTGATAGACTGGAGTGGTGTGGATTACTTGTGGATTATTGTGATGCTTTTATCAGCTGTTTGGTCTCTCATTCTGACGGCACCCATTCACTGAAGAGATGTTGGTGAGCAGGTGATGTAATGCTAAATTTGTCCAAATCTGTTACGATGAAGAACCAAACTCATGTACATCGTGAATGGCCTGAGGGTGAGTAAATCTTCAGCAAATGCTCATTTTTAGGTGAACTATTCCATTAATCAATCGTGTGACTTTGGGACAGGATTGTCTCTTACAGTGGCGTGCACAGGCCTCCGGAGGGTCAGGGGTGAAATGGCGTTACGAGGGCACAATCGCGGACCGGGGGGGGGGGGGGGGGTAATCGTTGTTCCCCTTCGGCTATGGGTATCACGATTCACGATTTTATCATGATTCTTTGTCATGTTGGTTCTTCTATTTTGCAAGCTGTTTTAGCATTACAGCCAAACTAATTTCCCTATTATAAAGACAAAGCTTTTCAAGATAAAATATTAAAAAGTATGGCAGATATTTAGGCCAAAGTGGGTGAAGATAAAATTCTTTGTCATTATTTTATCTTTGTTATTAAAAAATTAGAACAAAGATATACATTACAAATACACATAATATACAAATAAAATAAACAGTGTTTTATTTTCAGGTAGGCTACAATAGGTGTATTTAGCAGGAGCATTCAAGAAACTGAATGAACAAATATAAAAATAAAACACTATATAGATTGAGTCCTATTAAATTAACTGTATTAAAGTTTTTCAGTCAGGAGTAGTGAGTGATTTTTCTCTTTGTGTTTTGGTGTTTTATTAACATTAAATTAATAATTCACCCAAGAATTAAAATAGGCTAGTGTTTTATTTATATACCTTCATTTTACTCACTCAAAAGTTGTTTTAAACCTGAGTTTCCTTCTTCTGCTAAACATAAACGCTATTTTGAAGAAGGTGGAAAACCAAACAGTTGCTGGTCCACAGTGACTTCCATAGTATTTCCCCCCCCCTACTGTTAAAGTCAATGTGGACCAGCAACTGTTTGGTTACCCACATTCTTCAAAATATCTTCTTACTGATGTGAATGTATGTGGCGCTGTACAGTATATTGATACGGAGACACCAGAACTGCAGCTGATAGAATGTGTACTGTAGCAAGATACTACGATATTTTTTCAAAAGCAGATCGTGGAGACATTTTTATCAGGGCCGCTGCTGGCCAAATGGATGCCCTACGCAGGATTTTATTGTTGTGCCCCCTCCCTCAAATATTATGGAAGTTTAAAAAAACACCTACCATAGGGGTCAAAATAGAACTTTAATAAAATATAAAAGTAAATAAATAAATTGTAATTACATTGTATTATTTACAAATTACAATTGTAGCTCTAGACAGTTACCTATGGCAGTAATACAGTTGTCTGATTGATTTTATGGTCTCAAGCATTCAGAAATCACGCAAAAGTAAATTAAGCAGTTTTACCATAAAAACCATGGTTCATTTTTGTAAGGGTTGTGATGTTCACATGTTTTTTGTTGAAGAAATTATAGAGGCTGTGTCATCTATAGCAAAAAGGTGGCCAAAAAATAAAGATTAAGTGGATATTTGAATGAAATGTTTGGTCAGTAGCTTATTAAACAAGGATATGATCATCCTGTAAGTGTAACAGCAGCAATTACCAGGCCTTTGGCTCCCTTTGCAGGCTTTTATAACATGTAATGTTGAAAAAAACAATACACACATCACAAAATTTGTAATGGTTTTACTGGTTATAATGGGACTTGTATTGGTTTTAATGGAAACTGTAATGGACCCTGCTGGTCTCTACTGGTAATTGGTCACATTCTATTGGTGGCTTTGTTAAAACCAATAAATCCTAATGGAATATGTCCCAAAACATACTACAGAAAACCTTTTTTTTAATGGTTTTAATGGTTAAAAGTTGATGGTTTGTAATGGCATTTGTGATTTATTTGTGATTCATTTGTGATGGTGTTAGAATTTTCTGTGATGGTTCTATTGTTTTTTTTTTCAGCAGGGTTGCCTCATTGTTTTTATATAATGCATTTTAGTCATTTTAAAGGCTGTTGTTGGCTTAGGTCTGTTTTTATAACCACAAAAAAATATATATATTATCTTAATACTTCTTTGATTAAGAATGTAGCCAACCTGAAAGTGACGTGGGGGCTTCGTTTTCATATTTTTTCTTTTTTTTTTTCTGCGCCAGACTGCTGATGTCTTTTCACGGGCATAGTTGTCCATCAATTAAGATCATCTGCATTCAGCCGCAAACATGAGGCGCCAGCGTTCACGGGAATGGCACGTCACATTTTTTGGGATGGTGCCCCCCGCGAGTTGGTGCCCTAAGCAAACTGCATACTCTGCATATAGGGAGCGGTGGTACTGATTTTTATCGTCCACGATATCGTTCATGTCACAGACCGGACCGCAAGGGCACTTTAGCATCAGACCCCCCCTCCCCTCGTGCACGCCACTGGTCTCTTAAGCCGGTCTCGCACTGTGCGATTTTTTTAAAGTCCTTTAGGATTGTACTTGTCAGACTGTACGAACATGATGATCATGTCACACAGTGGGATCTCAGGTGTCATTAATGTCAGTCTGTACGACAGTCAAGACGAGTTTTTAAAAACGGGTGCGCGCAAGAAAACTTGTCCGGACACGTCCAGTGACTGCGAACTGCATTGCACGCGGGACCGAAATGTTGGCTATCATGAAAAGTATATGAACGGCGGCAATACCGGCATATTTAAAAAGAATAGTGTATGCAGCTCTACACACCCACATGAAAACAGCAGCGCAACCAGTGTTTATATAGAAAAGGCAACATATCAGATGAATTCTGTGAGCGGAGGACGGGAGTGCCGGAGTTTATGGCTGATAGAATAATTCTCTAGCATTAATACTGCTCATAGCTTGTCTTGAAAAACGGAGACAGTTTGACATTCATCGTAGGGGTAGTCACACTGCAGGACTGTGCGCCAAATCTTCTGACACTGCCAGAATTTCATCAGAGGTGAAATTTGATCGCAACAGCCATTAATCGGCAGTCGGTGAACATGTCAAACCAGCGATCGAAGACTATAGATTATAGCCTAGGAATCTTTTAGGATTTTCAAAATTTGTCTCAGACGACCAAATCGTGGCCAAAATCGCACAGTGTGAGCCGGGCTTAAGTCCAACCAATGTAAACTTGAACCTTGGAAACAATAATTAATTGAGCAATTGTGTTGACACTAGTGGTGCTAAAATTATTTAATCTTTAATCTGGAAAACTCAAATTGATTCATGCTGGGGAAAAAAATCCATATATTATTTAATGTATACATACATAAATATATTTACCAGCATATATGTTGTTTCACTTCGAAATATTTTACATGGTTATATATAAAGATTTATAACATGCTTGATTCCGCTATGCTGTACAACTAGCAGCACACATGCATGATATTAACCGACAGGAAATGCAAGATCAACAATTAGTTGTCTGCTGACATGATGACTTTGTTAAGATGTGTTGACATCTAGAAAAAAGCTGTGAATGTGTAGTTAATTCATCAGCATGGAAAAAAGATATTCGTCAGGCCACTTCAGCAGAAAATGCACCACAAAAAACCAACCTTTCACAGCAACGTTCAACGTGTTCCTGCACACACACTCAGCCTGCCCCACATTTGATCATTTTCTCTCTTTCTGGCACCTCGTCTCTCTGTGTGGAAACTGAAATGTTCATACTCAGTGAATTATTCTTATATTAAAATTATACAGTATGTAGAGAGCACAAAGTGATCTCCTACCTTACCTACCTCCAACCTTGATTCCGAAGTTTATTATTATTATTTTTTTCAGATTTTTATCTCCATATGGATTTCAAATCATGAACCCAACCAATAAACCTGCTTCAAGATAAAACACAAGCTCATTTAACTTTAATTTAAAGCATAAAAGTATATGAAAATCAGTAAAAAGTTAAGACTGTGTACTTCACATCTTTTACCAGCACTGCACATGATGTAACAGAATCTGCAATGGTGGTACAAAACAATATTGCCTTATTCATATCATCAGTATATGACATTGTTAAAGGGTTACTCCACCCCAAAATGAAAATTTTGTCATTAATCACTTACCCCCATGTCGTTCCAAACCCGTAAAAGCTTCATTCGTCTTCGGAACACAATTTAAGATATTTTTGATGAAATCAACAAGGCTTGTGACTGTCCCATTGACTGCCAAGTAAGTGGTTCAATCTGAATGTTATGAAGCGACGAGAATACTTTTTGTATGCAAAGAAATTAAAAATTACGACTTTATTCAACAATTCATCTCCGCGTCACCGTAGAGCCATTTTGTAGAATATCTGCTGTACGCAAACTGCGTATGCTGTTCTGTGTCAGCCGCACCTCACAGATACGCTGTTTTTGTTCAAATCAAAGCGTAAATAAACGTGACGCGGATGAGACGCGGAGGAGACAAATTGTTGAATAAAGTCGTAATTTTTATTTTATTTGCATACAAAATGTATTCTCGTTGCTTCATAACATTCAGATTGAACCACTGATGGCAGATAGACTATTTTGGCGATGTCTTTCATACTTTTCTGGGCCTTGACAGTGTTATTTACTTGGCAGTCAATGGGACAGTCACAAGCCTCCCGGTTTTCATCCAAAATATCTTAAATTGTGTTCTGAAGATGAACGAAGCATTTACGGGTTTGGAACGACATGGGGGTAAGTGATTAATAACAACATTTTCATTTTGGGGTGGAGTAACCCTTTAAAATGAGTTTCTCTATGAATATAAACAGTGCATTTTTATTTATAATCAATGCAAACTGGAATCTGTTTGCTATAATAATATATCATTATATAATATTATAGCACTCTTTCTAAATTAATCTCATTTGCCTGTTTTTGTCTGTTTGAGGTCCTCTCCAAGGGGAAGTGGCTGCTTGCATGTGTTAATGAAAGATAACATTTGTGTCAATCCCTGGCTTCTCACACATCTAAAATAACAAAGCTCAAAAAAGTGTTGGATCCGTTTTTTCCCACAGATACCGTTGCTGATGGTAGAGTTTCGATTCATCGTTCTTGTTTTTTTCTTGCCACTGTTGATACCAATTGAATAGGTCAGGTTTTTTGAAAATAATGGGAATCACAAAACATTCACTCTCAACATCCTTTTTTGTCTGATACATAAAAACTGTCCAATTAGTTAGAAAGACATAGTATATTAGGTCAGAACATCTTTCCATTGTACAATACAAGCAATTATCAAGTTTTAATCTTAAAAGAGAGAAAGTAAAAATAAGAAAAAAAATAAAAATAAGTTTGCCCTGTTTATCGCCTTGCCAGCATGTTAAGCTCCACCCCTTTCCACAGAGATGTACCCACACCTCCCGCCTTCCGCTTTCTCACACTCTCTCTCAACCACATAGCCTTTACCGGCAGAAAAACACACCAGTCGAATGCATTTTCTTCTGAGACGAAATATTAAAGAAAAAAGCACTGGCTAAATGTTATTCCATTTATGCATATTAATGAGCATTTAGTAACACTGAGTATCATCTATGATGGCCCACATTCTTGCGTCAATGATACCTTCAAATCTGATACTGTGTTTCTGTCCAATCTCCTTCGCATACAAGTTCAGCCACATTATCTGCATAGAATTACTGAAATGCACAATCTGCACCCTCACTCCAATATTTCACACAGTCTCCTAACACCCACTACCCCTTCGTTAAGTTCCTTAAAGAACATGTCTGTCGGGTTTACGTGGCTTTTACAAAAATATTTTTCTCACGAGAAAGCGTCATCAGTACTCACTACAGTTGTGGTGTAAGTGCAAATACTCAGAGACCTATGAACTTGTTTAGATCATGCCACTATGTTGAGAACTTCAATACTACAACGCTTGAAACACTAGTGCAATTATTTAAGTCATTTCTTTAAAGGGATAGCTCACCCCAAAATAAAATGATTGCATTCTGTATTGTGAAACAATAAATGCAATGCTGGCCAAAGAAAGTATCATAGAAGGCAGCATAATTATGTCAGTGCATCCTTGCATACTTAAACATACTTAGTTCACTCAAAAAGTAAAACTCTGACATTATTTGCTCACCTTATGTCATTTCAAACTTCTATGACTTTTTCTAATATACAGAACATGTATAAGATAATAAATCAGTATTGATTAATAAATGATGACAATATTATTTTTGGGTGAACTATCTCTTTAAGCTAAAATGTCTAAAACTCAAATTAAAAATATCGACCAACCCAATAATCAAGCTAATGACATCTTCACAACTTCACCATACATATATACAGTACATACAATATACAACCATATACAATCACACTCATAAAGACTTTGCTACTATTTCTAAAATGTGCTACTAAGGTCACATTTGGAGTTGTTTGGCTTTTAATCCATGTTTGTTATCTTTGAGGTCATCTACATGCTAGTGTACTCCAAAAAAGTTGACCAAAAGTTAGTATTTAGCAGATATACACATAAAAAGTGTACAGTCTTTCTTATCTGGGAAAACAGACCAAAATAATATTCTAAAATGATGACTCGTCTTGCTCTCAGGGGAATTTACAGACAAAATTTGTCCAATCAAATGCACTCTAGAATGAAAATCACCTACTTCTAACATGGTTCAGGGTTTACAATGTAAACTAAAATCTATTGGCTATTTAAAGTAAGGCACAAACCCTTCTATGTCCCGCCCCAAACATCCTGTTTAAATAGAAAATACATCACATGAAAAGAAAACTGCTTTTCAATTTAATTTTATAGAGTTTAGATATTTTTACTGGAAAATCAAAACAAACATACTTACTAAAAATATGATTTTTGTCAAGTGTAATCAGTGTAAATGGGGTTAATAATAAGCTTCCTAAGCTAATAATACTGCTTCGCCTTAGTCATCTTCACAGAAATGACCTCCTCCACACTGGGGTTGCTCTGTGACCCATCACCGCTGCTGACGGGGTAACACTACATTAATGTGGGGTTACAGATTTCCACTGGCAGACTCCACTGCGTGGGAGCCCTGAAAGCCACGGTCTCCACCTCAAGATTCACCATCTCACATTCCTCAAACCAGACCAGACCAGATCACACCAGATCTGGGCCAGAGCATGGTCGACCAAAACCCAACCACCAACCTCGTCTCCTTACCATTCAGAGCACTTCAAACATGCAGATGTGTCACATCAAGCCGTGCCAGTCGATCCCGCGTTCGCATTTCTTGTTTTCTCTCTCCCACAGCATGAAATTTTCTCAGTTTCGGTTGCGTTTGGCTTTGATGAAACAAACACATCGCTTCTCATGCCAGACCTGCATGAGGTTTCTAAAGTACCTGTGCAGATAATCTGACTGATCAATTTTCATGCATCAAATGCATCTATTGTATCTTACGTCGGTGTACACGGTGCATTTGTATTTCTGCTCATGTTTATGTACGGTTTTGTTTGTGTGTTTTGTGCATGTTGCGTGCTACAGCGCCAGAGACACGTGGCTCTAAATGCATGTGTGTGTTCATGCACAGTCGTGTGTGTCTATGTATGGGCTAGTGTTTATGTCTGTATGTGTGTGTGTATATTAGACCTGTTGATTTCCTGTGGTGCAGACAGAGGTTTGCATGTGCCAGACAAAAAGGAGAGCTCAGAGCTGGGGACAGGATGTAGAGATGTTGTTCACACTGAATGTAGACAGACACATTTACATATTTACATACAGTACACTGTGTGTGCGTGCATATAATACAGCAAATATATAACGGCTGCAAAACGTATATTTGCACGCTTAAATGTTTGAATGTCAATGCATTAAATACGCAACAGGTTAGCAAGTATTGTAAAGAAAGATACCATGCATTTTAAGCAACAGTTTCACAAATCATTGTGCAAAGAGTCGCTGTGCACATTTTTTAATTATGCAATGAATGAATCATTACCTTTAAGAGTTAATGTTGCATGCATGCGTTTTTCTCAGTCAGGTGGATGAAATCTGATGTTGTCTGCAGTCCTGATAAAATCATACCTTCACATAGAGAAATGAGATGATAACTGGTATCCAATAGATAACAGTTCAGCAGTATTTAGATGTACACAAGTGATATACACAGATAAAAGCAGTCTGATGATTACCATTATGATTGAAATGACCAAAAAAAAAAAGAAAGTCTATCATACATTTTTTACGGTCACAGAATTGTGACAAAATTACAACAAAATTTTATAGGGCTCAAAAATATGTTTTGCTAATGTTTCCATTAGTTTATGAAAGTAGAAAATATGGTTATCTGAACATTCAAAAATTTTTAAAAAAATTAAAAAATGCTTTTTTGGGGTTATACGAATGTTAAAAGAACATTCCATTTTATAATTTGACAAACATTATGGGAATGTTACTTTTGAATGTTCTGGAGCAAGAAGTAAAAATGTCAGATGAACGTATAACTAAAATGCTTTAGATAAAAGTTCCATAAACAATGTATACATAACGTTATTGTGCTAATGTTTTGAGAACATTATTAAAGACCAGATAACGCTGAATGAACGTTCCATTAATGTTATTGGAAGAACTTTCATAATTGTTCGTAATTCAATTATTTAAATCCAATAATATATAAACAATATAACATTTAAATACATACATAATTTACATTTAGCAGACGCTTTTATCCAAAGCGACTTACATTGCATTCAAGTTACAGTTTTACATTTGATCAGCGCATGCTTTCCCTGGGAATCGAACCCATGATCTTGATGTTGCTAGCGCCATGCTCTACCATTTGAGCTACAGGAAAGTATATATACACACTGAAAGTATCAGTATGCATAAGGTATGGTAATATGTATATGAATATGGTAATGGTAATAGATTTTTCTTCTTAAAAATGTGAATTTAAGAAACAAATGAAAATTACGTTTCTATTTAATATTCATCTGTTCATCATCCATCCGTACATCCATACATCTATCTATCTGTACATTTGTAAATCCACGTGTCTCTTTCCTTACACCCCCACAAACACACACATTCGAGTTCGGTGGAACTTCAGTTTTTGGGTGATTATCAGAATGCCATGAGTCACCGCAGCCAGAGTGCATTCTGGGTAGGGATGTGACCACAGGTTGAGAAATGAGTGTTCCACGGTAAAGTGGCTGTGTGTGTGAAGTTTGAGTGTTTGTGTTCAATGTTAAACTGGCACTGTGTGTGTGTGTGTAAGTGTGTGTGTGTTCCATGGTTAGTTGTGCGGTTGGTATGACCTGCTTTCAGTTGGGCCCATCACTCATTTGGTTCAGAGAAATCCTGTGAATCAGAGAGCGCATTTCATGTGAGACAAAAAGAGATTTATTTCAATCTGTTGCCAGTTTGTCCTCGCTTGACATCCAAAACTCACCATTATATGAGCATGTGTGTGTACGCCTGTTTCTAAATGTGTCTGTTCGTATGACTGCATGTGCATATATGAGTTCTCATGTGCCTGAGAATATATTTTTCGTGATCATCATCTGATGTGTTTCTCTGTGTGTGTCAGTGTGCTGGCTGAAACGTTTTATACTGGACATATTATCATTACGTTGAACTATTGATAAATGTTTTCTGTTTCTCTCATTTTTCTCTTCTGTCTGTTGTTCTTCTCGAGACCACAGCAGTTTCCCACGCTTTCCTTTGTTACTCTGCAAATAGATGTGTGCATGCAGTAATATATATATATACATATATATATACAGTATATATATATTGTAAAACTAAAGAGGCCCACAACAGACAATGTGTTGTTTGTGCTCTGTGACAATATGCAGTTGTGAGTGAGTGAATAATAATAAATCTTGCACAAAGTTTGCACGTGTGAAAACCCTGGTGCAAACGCGTGCTTGTTTGATATCCATTGGCTCGCCTTCATGGTTTAAAACAGAAATATTTCCAACATTGCGACATAACCAATTGCCCCGCCCCCCGTATCGAAAACATACCGAACCGTGACACCACTGTGTCGTATCGAACCGAACCGTGAATTTTGTGAACTGTTACACCCCTAATATATATATATATATAAACACTAATACTTACGTTGTTAGTGTTTAGTGTTATCTGTATGCACCAGGGGTCTGAGAGTAATGCAATTTCAATTCTCTGTATGTATGTACGGTACATGTGGCAGAATTGACAAAGCAGACTTTGACTTTGACTTTGATATATAATATTATTTACTTATTTATTTTTTGCAAAGTGGTGAGCTTTGAGTACTCTGTGTTTCCAAGCATAATGTCAGATATTCTCTCCAAAAGCATCAGAATGAAGCATAAATAAAATTAATATACTAAACAATTATTTAAATATGCTAATAAATGACAAAAACAATAATAAAACATTATTATTATTATTGTATAATTTATTTTAATATATATCATTAATATATAAGAGGAATGTAAAATTTAAAGATACAGAATTTTAGTGCAAAAAAATGAATTATATATATACACATTAGAACAATTAATTAATATGAAATTACCTTTATATAAATGAATATGTATATATATATATATATAAATTAATATATATATATATATATATATATATATATATATATATATATATATATATACATTAGTACTGTCAAAATTAGCGCGGGTGATTCATTTTTTTTTTTTCAGTTTAAAGTGTTCAAAATATTTAGCAATTAACACAGGGGCGGGTCCAGGGTCACCACTCACAACTGCTGTTTCTGTCACTGTTTCTCTTGACAAGAAGTGCATTTATTCAGTCGCAGAACGTCTTTACGACCACATCAAACCGGAGACGTTTCAGACGCGCGCTCCAGCTTCAGTTCAGCGCCAGGCGCGAGACAAACGAGCATGGAAACGGTACTGTGCTCGTAGCGCGAGCTCTTCAATTGCACACACAATGGCACTGGCGCGCGCTATAGCCTGTCTCATTTCATATCAAAGCGCGAAATAAACTACGAGCATGCAATGTCGTGGTCAGTTAAGTCATGAAGATACCAAAAAAGTGATTAAAGCTGCCTTAAAACTGTACGTGCATGTAATATGTTATATATTAGTCACATTTAAGGCCTCGTTTACACTGTCAGTTAAATGTGACCCAATTCCGATTTTTTGCTCATATGTGACACAGATCGGATCTGTTCTATGACAGTGTAAACAGGAAAAAAACGCATGCATTCGGATATAGCGAGATCGGATTCAGGCCTCATTCATATGTGGAAATAAATCGGATCTAAATCGGATATGTGCCAATGCGACTGTCATGTAAACAGGCAGATCGGATTTTCTGAGGCATCGCGTTCTGTACGTCATTAAAACTTGACGATTTGGTACTTCTCCGCGGTTTAATGACGTTATGTGGGACCCATGCATGCTGGCAAAATGAGTGTAAATGCGCACGGGCTATTTTGAGCTACAGGCAAAAAAAAAAAACATGAAAAATATAGAATTTGAGGTTTTCACAAAAAATACTTCATTAAGCCCTCCTTTAGCTATCCCAATGCTCCACATAGTAATTAAACATCTAAAAGTATCTTTAATTGTATATTTTCTGAGGATGAACTTTTCTCCGCTCGCTTCCGCTTTTGTTTAGATGTAAAATGATAAAGGTAATGCATTATTTGTTTCTTTCTAGACTATTTGTTCCTATACTGTTTTATGTTGTTGTTGTTTTTGTTTTTTTGCATCTGTTCTTATTTATAATAGGAAAGATAAAATAAAATAAAAAACAGCTATATTGTGATTATTAATATAGTAGACTAATTATTAATAAGAAAAGAACTGGAGGAAAACTTTAATCTTTCTCATAATCAACCTTGCTGATATCGACTTTAAACGGGTGTAGCAGTCATTTTTTTGTCCAAAAAAAAATTCATACATAATTTTGAAGGTATTTTAATGGAGAATGTGAAAATAAAAACAAAAATAAAAATTTTTTCTAATTTGTGGACTCGTTTTGTCAGCACAGGTCACATTATTCTCGGGAGGAAGCACGTGAGGCGCTAAATGACAACAACGCATGCAGGATGTTTCAGATTGTATGGCAAGTGTAAACACATGAATCGGATATGGCTCACAATTGAAAGAACGTGTAAACGGACAGCCAAAAAAATCGGATATAGGCAACACATCGGAATTGAGCATCAAGACCTGCAGTGTAAACGAGGCCTAAGAAACGTCTCTGAAATGGTTTTCAAAACTGTCCAGGAGCAGCCCAGCACTGTCTCCCACATCTAACACACCCGATTCAGCTCATTAGTAGAGAGACTTTAAGACATGAAGTGGGTCAGAAAAGGTAAAGAAAGTTGATAGAAGAGAGTTGAGAGAAAATACGATGCGTGTCAGATCGGCAGCTCTTAAAGGGGTCATATGATGCGATTTCAAGTTTTCCTTTCTCTTTGGAGTGTTACAAGCTGTTTGTGCATAGATAAGATCCCTGAAGTTGCCAAGACTAAAGTCTTAAAACCAAAGAGATATTCTTTATCAAAGTTAAGATTCTGCCACGCCCCCCTAAAGCTGTGAACAGCAACGCATTTTATGGACGACCGTTTCGTGAACCTAGGAGAGGAGGTAAT
The DNA here is from genome assembly GCA_023376895.1 of Aspiorhynchus laticeps. Lineage (NCBI taxonomy): Eukaryota > Metazoa > Chordata > Actinopteri > Cypriniformes > Cyprinidae > Aspiorhynchus > Aspiorhynchus laticeps. Next base: position 7,002,155 of record CM041801.1, on the reverse strand, counting down.
TCTGACTTTGACAATCTGGTGCCTCTGAATCAGCGACTGTTATTAGTTTAAGTATTTTATTCATTGATTTAAGTATTTAAATCGTCTTAATCGAGGCTTGTTTGCAAACACATACGAGCTTCATCACTGTGTCTGTCACGCGACTCTGTTCCTCTTTCGGGCTTGAACTGATGGTAAAACTAAGGACATTATTAACTGTCTTTACATTCATTTTGAAAGATGAAACTGCAATTATGGAAAGGGGCGTTACATTTCCGACGCTTGCTTGTGGTGTTCGGCTAATCACAATGCACTGTGCCAGTTGGCCAATCAGAGCAGACTGCGCTTGTTGGAAGGAGGGATGTTTGAGAGAGGCGGAGCATAGAGGACCTACAATAATGTACAGTATTTGAAAAATAATATGTTTTTTGAACATTAAAGCATGTCAACATATGCTGTTACACCAAATAATTATCTTTAAATCATATGCATCATATGACCCCTTTAAAGAAATAGTAGCCAAAACAACCTAATAACCAGCTGCTGTGAATGATGACTGTTAATCAAAGAAGAGAAAAAAAAAGAAAGAAAGAAAAAAAAAAGAGGAAATCAACTAACTTGTAGAGCTTTAAGAATTCATGTATATTTAATTTAGAATTTAGTGTTTGATAACTTCAATTTCAAATGCTGTATATTTCTGCTGAAGGGCACATGTAAATATGGCATTTATTATAATGGGTTTATGTGAAGATTGTTTTAAGTTCACTTAAATTAGAAGTTATTTTTTTAAAGTCTAATAAATGTTAAAATTGAATCATAAAAAAAGATGCCATTAAACAAATATAAAAGATACTATCTTTATGTTGTTTGTACATTAATTTGAAGATTTAATGTGAAATTATTGCAATATAAAAGTATATTTAAATACTTTAATGTTAGGTGGGATTAATCGCGATTAATTTCAGAACAAATGTGCGATTAATTAGTTAATTTTTTTTTTAGATTAACAGCACTAATATATATATATATAATATACTAATATATATATATATATATATATATATATATATATATATATATATATATGAATGTATGTATATATAGAGAGAGAGAGAGACATACACATTAGTTATTATTATTAATATATATTAATTAAAAAAATAATATGAAATTATTACTTAAATATGAAATTGCATTTATATAAATTATTCATATAAATGAAAATATAAATACTATATATATATATATATATATATATATATATATATATATATATATACTGTATATATATATATATTATATATATATATATATATATATATATATATATATACTGTATATAGAGAGAGAGATAGGGAAAACATTGAAAATTAGTTATTATTATTATTACTACTATTATTATTATTATTATTATTATTATTATTGTTGTTGTTCGATTTACTTCTATATAGAACAGTATTACTATGATGCTCCTCTTAAATATTATTCTAGTGAATATTGGACAAAATCATTGATCACACTTTATTGTTCAACAGTTAATCACCAGCCTAAATGTCATAATCGCTGCAGCCGTTCTCTTGTTTTGTTTAGAACATGAGTGAAATAATCACACAGGTTCATCTCTAGCAAATGTTTGATACAAAGAGCAGATAGTCAGTGTTCTCTGTGTGTCTCACGGTGGCAGGTGTTTGCAGGGTTTGTGGTTGTAGTCACAAAGCTCTACTGCTCGCAAACGAAGGAATTGACTGTGAGGACACATGCAGAATGCACCAAGCTGAATTCTGCATCATTTGTGTCAAACATGAAGCTTTCGTGACAATAGACTCAGGTCTGGTTTCCGCCACTGCGATATGTGCCTGAGCGTGGGTGTGTGGAAACATCTCTCTCTCTGTATCTGTCCTTGCACAGTAATGCAACTTTCCATATGAAGTCAGGTTGTTTGTGTTATCCTCTCATTGCTTGTTTACGTTATGATAATACTGTTTATTACTCTACACTAATCAAGAGATATAGTTTAGTGGTGTGTAACTAGGATGCAAACATAACTTTTCACCATATTTATCACATTTTTCACCAACTGAAAAAACTTACTAGCCATTAACATTTCTTATTGAATCATATTTTCCATTATTTGTGAAAAATACATATTTTTTAATTCCCATCTGTCTATATCCCAGTGACACTTCACAAAACACTTCACAATTTTTCATAGCAATGTTCCATGTTGGTAAAAAAAAAAAAACAGTGATTAATCTACTCAGGTAAAACAAATGTTGTGGAAAATCTCGGTCCGTGTGAACATCCCTTTATTAGTCAGTGCAAAAAAATCGACCTACGGGGTGAGAAAAACGTTACTTGGCATGCTTAAATTTTCTCACTTGGTATGTGGGGGTTCATAGGGAAGCGTCATTTAGTTTGATCATGGTGCGGTGTGTCGTCTTTACAGTGTAGTAGTAGATAGATGTGTGTTTATGGGGTAGCAGAATGGAGAGGTTTGTTTATCAGTACGAGAGGTTTGCTGTAGGAGGTTAAAAGGGCCAAATACTCCTGTGGGCTCTGTGATTGGGGCCACAGCAGAGGTTTGTGGGCAAAGACTGCATTATAAAGCTCAGGAAATCAGACCAAATCAAGTGCATGAACACATACTCTGCCAAAAGAAAACGACGCAGCTGACTGGTTTTTATGCGGATTCATGGTTCGTCGCTCAAACGTGTAGCCTGTGACATTCATTCATTTAGCAGATGCTTTTGTTAAATGCAACGCTTGGCGACACTAAAGTGAGAGAAAGTGACTTTAAATGCATAAAAAATGCAATGGTTTAAAAATCCAATAATCAATACATATTTTAAGGCGGTTGGTGTAACTTTTACAAATTACAAACAACTAAATTAATTATGCCACATAGTACATTAACATAAAATGATGTGCATGATTGCACTACTTTTTCTCTCCACTAGCAGACTATTTTTTTTTGTCAGTGTTGATTTGTTTGTTTGTACCTTTTTGTACCTTGACATAGCAGTATGTATGCAATGACGGTATTATGATTAAAACAATTAAAGATGCTGAAAATATGCAATGTGCAGTGCAAAGGCCAAAGACGTCCTTCTGCATGTGTTACCCATAATAAAACTGCACAACAACCATATTGTGATTGTTTATTAGATCTAGATGTTACCTGAGGCAGGTACATGACATCCTTGATTGCAAAGGCATCATTCTGTGAAATATCCTGGTCCTTTTTTTGCAGATGAGCAATATTTTCCTTCATGGGACACGTGAAGCCACACGGCCTGTTGAAACGGGCAGGAGACAAATCATACAAATGAAAAGAAAATGACAGAATATAACAAAACTGAATGCATAAACATTTAATAAAAGCTGATTTCTAAGACTCAGACATCAGATTCTGTCAGGTCACAAATCTTGATATTTCTGTCAGTTCTGAATATTTTCTCATGCTAACATTTTAGTATGCATTAAATCAACAGTCTAGTGTGAAACTAAATGAAATTGGATAAATACATCCACATTATCAGTCAAGACACCAAAAAAAAATGGTGTCCGAAACAATTTTCACTTAGAAATTGATAGTAAATTTCTCAGTAACATGTTGTTTTGATAGTTTACTTCTACTAACTACAAGAAACTTTGCAAGTACATGACAAATTATTCTACTAACCCTAACACTATAATGAGAGCTAGCTGACATGTAGTTCCAACATTACTTAAAGTATAGTACAACCCCAAATCAGAAAAAGTTGGGACAGTATCGAAAACGCAAATAAAAAAAGAAAGTAGTGATTTCTAAATTTACTTTGACTTGTATTTCATTGCAGACAATATGAACACAAAATATTTTATGTTTTGTCTGGTCAACTTCATGTCATTTGTAAATATACATCCTTTCCTGTCATTCAGACCTGCAACACATTCCAAAAAAAGTTGGGACAGTAAAGCATTTACCACTTTGTAATGTTGCCATTCCTTTTCCCAACACTTAAAAGACGTTTAGGGACTGAAGACACCAAGTGATGAAGTGTTTCAGGTGTAATTTTGTCCCATTCTTCCTGCAAACAAGTCTTAAGGTGGGCAACAGTACGGGGTCTTCGTTGTCGCATTTTGCGCTTCAAAATGTGCCACACATTCTCTATTGGAGACAGGTCGGGACTGCAAGCAGGCCAGTCAAGTACCCGTACCCTCTTCCTCCGCAGCCAGGACTTTGTAATGTGTGCAGAATGTGGTTTTGCATTGTCTTGTTGAAATATGCATGGACGTCCCTGGAAAATATGTCTTCTTGAAGGCAGCATATTGTGCTCCAAAATCTCTATGTACTTTTCAGCATTAATGGTGCCATCACAGAAGTGCAAGTTACCTTTGCCAAGGGCACTGACACAACCCCATACCATGACAGACCCTGGCTTTTGGACTTGTTGCTGGTAACAGTCTGGATGATCCTTTTCTTCTTTGGTCCGGAGCACACGGCGTTCATTCCTCCCAAAAAATACCTGAAATACTGATTCATCTGACCACAGTACACGTTTCCACTGTGTGATGGTCCATCCCAGATGCCTCCGAGCCCAGAGAAGTCGACGGTGCTTCTGGACACTGTTAACATAGGGCTTCCTTTTGGCACAGTACAGTTTTAACTGGCATTTGTGGATGTAACTATGTATTGTGGTACTTGACAAAGGTTTGCCAAAGTAGTCCTGAGCCCATGTGGTGATATCGCTTATAGATGAATGACGATTCTTGATGCAGTGCCGCCTGAGGGATCGGAGATCACGGTTGTTCAGCTTAGGCTTGCGCCCTTGTCCTTTACGTACTGAAATTCCTCCAGATTCCTTGAATCTTTTAATTATGTTATGCACTGTTGAAGGTGAAATATCCAAATCTCTTCCTATCTTTCTTTGAGGAACATTGTTTTTAAACATTTCAATAATTTTCTCACGTATTTGTTGGCAAACTGGCGATCCTCGGCCCATCTTTGCTCCTAAAGGACTAGACCTTTCTTGGATGCTGCTTTTGTACCAAATCATAATTACAATCACCTGTTGACATCAACTGTTTCAAATCACATCATTATTTAACCAATTTACCTCATTACTAGCCCTAAATTGCTCCTGTCCCAACTTTTTTTGGAATGTGTTGCAGGTCTGAATGACAGGAAAGGATGTATATTTACAAATGACATGAAGTTGACCAGACAAAACATTAAATATTTTGTGTTCATATTGTCTGCAATGAAATACAAGTCAAAGTAAATTTAGAAATCACTACTTTCTTTTTTTATTTGCGTTTTCCATACTGTCCCAACTTTTTCTGATTTGGGGTTGTAGAATGTCTAAAAGTTTCTAATAATTACAAATAAACTACATGTAACACATTGAATTAAACATCTGTTTTTGAAGTAGAAAGACTAAAGTATTTTCTTGTAAAACATACTCCAATAATCTTGATTTTATTTACAACTTTTTTACACTTTAGCTAGCAAACAGCTTAATTTGAATGTGATTTTGACTCAAAAGTTGCTTGTTTTTCTTTTGTCTTGTAACAAAAGACATTTCAATATATATTTACTGGTGCAACATACATAAGCAAATTGATTTTTTACTTTGTTCAGAGACTCAATCAAGATGAAATATCTTTACGTCAGTGGCCGAATCAACTTCCAAAACAGTGTCTGACACTTGAGAAATTTATTGTTGTAGATTACAACTTTATCGTCTTGGTCACTATAGAGACTCTGAACATGTGGTCAGTTTCATTGGCAGCTCACTCGAGGGACGTCTGCATGATGTTTGACAGATGCCGATTAAATAGTTTGTGGTTGACCAGACAAATGGCGAGTAACATCTTTTTTTTCTTCTCATGAGAAAATTAAGTGGAGAAAACAACTTTAGTTATGATGAGATCACGAGAAATTTACTGTAGAGCATGAAGCATGCAACAAAGCAATCTCATGGGTTCGATTTTCAGAGAATGTATGAACTGATCAAATGTATACCTTCAATGCAATGTAGGTCACTTTTGATAAAAGTGTCTGCCAAGTGCATAAATGTAAATTTAAAACATTTTAGGCGTGATCGTAAGTAAAGTGGACAGGAAAAAAATAATGCATGGCCTCTCAGAGCTTTCATCCTTGCATGCATGCATGCATATTTCTCACACACACACAGGGTACAACCCAAAGTAAAAAAAAAAAAATCACCTGTATTTCAGTGAAACGTGGGCGTCATGAGAATATATAGGCCATGCTGACATCCAAACAAACCACTGTACCACTCTGACTCACACAAGATGATCTTCTCAACTCATTTGTCCTGTTAAACTTTTCAGGTTAACTTATTTGATTATTATGGATTTTATAGCATTGACATTTGAAGCTCAGTGAAAATGGCTCAAAGTGGTATCCTACCTATGGCAAGTGATTATGCATTTTAAAGGTGATGTTCACTGCTACCTTACTTGAGCATTGAATGAGAGCTGACCCTAACCGACACAAGGTACATTACAAACTATATGGTATTACATCACTTACTCACCAATGGATCCTCTGCAGTGAATGGGTGCCGTCAGAATGAGAGTCCAAACAGCTGATAAAACATCACAATAATCCACATGTAATCCACACCACTCCAATCCATCAATGAATGTTTAGTGAAGTGAAAAGCTGTGTTTGTAATAAACAAATCCATCATTAAGGCATTACTTGTGGATTATTGTGATGTTTTTATCCGCTGTTTGGACTCTCATTTTGATGGCACCCATTCACTGCAAAGTATCCATTGGTGTAGTTATGTAATGCTAAATGTATCAAATTTGTTCCCATGAAGAACTCATCTTGTAGATCTACTCCTCTACTCCTCAACCACTGGTGAGGAGTACTCATCTAAACCTCACCTATCACTCATCTATTCCCCCCCTTCCATGTAAAGCGCTTTGAGTACCCAGAAAAGCGCTATATAAATGTAACAAATTATTATTAATTATTATTATCTTGGATGGCCTGAGGGTGAGTACATTTTCTGCAAATTTTCATTTTTAGGCAAAATATTCCTTTAACTCTTAAGACTTTCTTGACTGACCAGTGTCACTAGAAATGATGGTCAACCAGTTTCACCAGGTATTTGGGCAGTTACACCATCTAAATCATCCTCAGACAGTTTTCTCTATTTCTGTTGGATTTGTTTGCACAGTCAAAACTTCCATTAATAAACTGGAGTCTACTGATCATGGAAAATGATCTCAGCACTATCTGATGCTAATGTGATCAATGCAATTGTAGGTTCAGTGGACAGACGTTATGACAAGTCCAGTGACTCATGGAAACTTCAGACCTAAATTCAGTAGTGCTCGAACCAATTCACTCACATTTGTTCTTTAGAAACAGTCAAAAGAGGCAGTGAGTCATGACTTAAATCTCTTTGAGTATGTCTTTCCAATATGCTAAAAAAATAATATATATATAAAAAAGAAAAACCCACACACATAACAGTAGAGATGTCAATAGTATCTGTACCTGTGTACCAAGTCAATAAGAGTGCTGTCACAAACCTGAATATTTATCGTTATTACAATTTTTATTTCAGTTTTTCTAGATCTTTTTTTTTTTTTTTTTTTTTTTTTTACATTTTATTCAATATGTCACTCATGGAATCCTGCTTTTAACACAGAATAAAAGGTAATTTGCGACATTTTATCTCACAAATCAGACTTCTTAAATATAAACTCAGAATTGCGAAATAAGAACTCTCAATTGACCCTTTGCAGGGAGCTTGATTGACAGGTGATCTGACCAATCACAATACTGAATGCAAATATATATTTCAGTTAACATCTCGTAATCCAGAGTTTATCGTACATCATAAAATGTTGTGCTTATCTCACATTTTTTCTCAGAACTGCAAGAAATATAAATTGTGAAATATAAACCTAGATTTGTGAGAAAAAAAAGTCTAAATTGTGGGATAAAAAGCAGCAATTTGCAGAAACGGTCTTCCATAGTTACTTGCTGTCTCTTTATAATTTTTTGTGATATTTACTAGCAATATCTGAGTGAAAATTGTTAATTTTTTTCTGTACAATGGTTTAACTATGGTTTAACTTTTACTACAAGAAACAGATTCTACAGTAAACATTTAAATGTAGAGTATTACCATAATCCCCATCCAGCCCAGAGTTAAAGTCATGCAGTCATGCAAATGTAAATGCATATCCAAAATTAACCATGCATATGCAAATATAAGTTTTTTTTTTTGTTGCTAATTTCAGTTGTGTGCTCTCAGTAGCCAATAATTTGCTAGACACAACAAATTGCAATTGACACAAACCATGTTTATCTTCGCTGTGAGTGAATAATGGAACGATGAGAAATCAGAGGGCAGTAAATACCCAGTGAGACACCTGATGACTGATGCCCATGTGATCTGGATGAAATCGAGAGGGTCTTTATCAGATCTCAGTCACACTTCCTGTTTTTGAAAGGGTGCAGACAGATTTCACAGATGATTCTGCAAAAATAAGAAGCAAAACAATACACATTTTATAAGACGCTCAGACAGCGTGTGTGACTGTCACAGCAGAAGTGAGAAACAGTTTACCGTTGCAATAGTGCTGCTTCCGGTCTGAATGGGGGAAACTAAGAGCGTCTGGCTGCTTGATTGTCACGCAAAGGCCAGGCTAATCATCACTGCACCGTTGGGCCCTCAGACGCAGAAACAGGAAGTGAGCAGGCGACAGAGGAAGTTGTTGGTTTTTTGATGGCCATTGCCGTGGTTTTCAGACTTCTCTCACAGAAGGGGGGGCAGTCAGATGTTCAGCGTGGGAAAGGATGAGACGGTCCTATTGATTCTTGGAGATTTTTTTTTTTAACATGTCAACAAGCAGAATTTATCCTGTTGTTTACTGCCCTCTCCAGCAAAACATAAACATATTTGTACAACACATACAAATTGTACAGGAACAGGATCATTTAAATTCTGACACTGCATTCTGCGATGAAAGTTTATTTTAACAAAGTATATACTTAAATTGACTTGACAGACAATTGTATAATATTTTAAAACTTAGAGCCTATATATGATGTTTTGCATGTTGATATAGTCAAAAAAATTACATTTAACACTGAAATAAGAAGAATAGTCCAGAAAGGCTGGAAATGGCTCATCCAAATTAAACCCAAATTAAATGATTTCCTCACCCTCATGTGATTCCATGCTTTTCTTTTGGAAAACAGCAGGATTTGAAGCAACAATGATGATGAAGAGCAAGTTTGTCAATCGCTGACTAAGAGATATTTCAGAAATAATGTTTTTAAGGCCTCGAAGTTGTGGACATTACTACAGAATTAATAATAAAATAAGTAAATACAGTCTGAAAAGTCATGGAAATTCTATAGTGAATAAATTTTTCTAGTTGTGCTCTGCTGTAAAATAGTTAATCACCTAAGTTAATCGTATAGATTATGCTAGCCATCGGTTGAATTGGTTCCCAAATTGTTCTGAATGATTCTTTTGTGAATCACTTCGCATCAAAAAGATTTGAAATTCCTGTTGCTCAAAAAGTGAAATGTGGTGCCAGCAACGTCAAGTTCATGGGTTCGATTCCCAGGGAATGCATGAACTGATCAAATGTATATTTTGAATGCAATGTAAGTCACTTTGCATAAAAGCGTCTGCTAAACGCATAAATGTAAACTAAATCCTTATCCATAGACCTTAGTCAGAGTAGCATGTGCAATGTGTTCAACGGTTTGTACTATTGTTTACAACATATAGATTGTTCAGCTGATGAAACATCTTTCTGGAAAAAAAAACTACAGTAGACAAAATCTCCATAAAACAGTTTTAAAGTTGTGACTTGTGGAAATTACATGATATAAGACCAGTATGTGCCATTATAAACATTGTAAGTCTATCCTTGCACATTAATTTCAATATGGCATCTAAACTGATTAAGGTCTGTTGAACACACACAAATGGAAAGGCCATGGAGGCCAAAAAGTGTGGGAACCCTGGAGCAAATAATAGAATATTAATTATCAAGAGATTTGCTCTTCTAAATTGGTCAAAACAGATCATAAATCAGAACATAAAGCAAAAAAACTTAAAACATCATATTGCCACATGATACTGTTATTATTGCAGTAGTACTAAGTGAATGTAATCTGAAGAAACCAGAGCTCCCACCACAGACCAGTCACCTTCCTGCCCTGTGATACCACACCTCACCATAGACAGGACAGGTCATGACAGGTCTAATCATGGAGTATTAGTTATACTAGTCTATATGAAACTAAGACAGGACTAATCTAAATCACAAAACGAATTTAAAGCAAATCTGTATCTTACAGTGTAGTTTAATGACATGGAAGGCCACTACGACTATGAGTTTCTATTGTGACCAAACACTGATCTGCTGACTTGTGCTGGAAAATCCTGAGAATTTCCATATCCACTTCTTTGTACCATTCTCAAGGAACCGATAATGCTGAGATTAGTGTTCAAAATATTTTCTTTTTCAGGTGTTTTTAGAGCACCTTTGCAGATCTATTTGAGAATATTTTTAGGTTACTATACATTCACCTTTTATAGTAAAAAAAAAAAAAAAAAAAGTACATTATACTCATCAAGGCTGCATTTATATGATTAAAGATACAAAAAAAAAACAGTAATGTGAAATATTATTACAATTTAAAATAACTGAATATATTTAAAAATGTAATTTATTTCTGTGATGAAAAGCTGAATTTTCAGTATCATTACTCCAGTCTTCAGTGTCACATGATCCTTCAGAAATCATTCTAATATGCTGGTTCACTGCTCAAGAAACATTTCTTATTATCGATGTTGAAAACATTTTCATTTATTTATTTAATTTGATGTTTTTTGTGGAAAATGTTTAATTTTCTTTACTGTAACTTTATCAATTTAATGCATCCTTGCTCAATAAAAAAGAAGACAAGTCAATATGCGCTACAAATCTCGCTCTCTGTCACAGCATACCGCATCAAGATGTTTTGCACCCAGTTCAAAGTCAACAATGTCAAACCTAGCTCAACGGTTTTTGATGCAGCTTGAACTGAATGACATTCGAGCACTACTACATCCTAGGTGAAGAAACAAGAGTTTTAACACCAGAGCTGAGGTCATGTCTAGGTGTGCTGTTTTCAGACAGACAGTATTGAGAAACAGATACTGTAATTTCACAAGTGGCAAGATGGTATCAGTGATATCACCCACAATAACCCAATCCCAGCTTTATGAATCTACAGCTGGTTGCCACACGCTCCAGCAGATGAGGCCTTTGGTGATTCTACGACAGATTCAAGACCGTGTAGTGGCTGCCCTTGGGTTGTCAAAAGCCACTCTCCTCTCTGCGATTTCGTTCGCCACATGAGGAAGAAAGTGGCCCTTTAGTTCATCTTTGTGATGAGGTTTCGGTGTGTTTACAGAGATGTGGAAAGCCTGCTGTTACTGAGGGTAAGTGCCACAAACCAACGTGAGGCAGGTTTTCGAACACTCAGAGATAAGAGTAACAGGGATTGCATTTGCTAACCATAAAAGACTTACGATACGACATAAAAACAACCACTGAACACGATGAGAAGTAAGTGTAGAGGTGGTTCGGGCCGCACCCTTCCTCCGTTAACCAACAAGAGACACAGCAAGAGCACCTCTCCTCACCACTGTGGTGGACATTAGATTCAGCCGCAGATCATCCCACGACTGCTTCACGGATTGTCTGATGCCAATCACACACTAATATGGTAAAGCCTGATCTGAGAGGCTGACTTTCAGGAGTCGAGATCCACAGGATTTTAATCATCCCGTTGGGAAACAAAAGCATTCAAAGCAACCCAACCTCGAGAAGCTGCAATAATTCGTACAAAATGAACACAAATAAACTATTTAAACATAGACCTAATCATAAAGTCCAACTCCTCAGCTAAACTCAGCTGAACTTAACCATGACTGTAATACTGTGGTTCTCAGTGGCAGCTCCAGGATTTTTTTGTTGGAGGTGCTAAGGGGGGGCTTAACAGTTCAGAGGGGGTGCTAAAAAACTAATTAAATTGAGAGAAAGTAATGAACGCCTAACTTCAACTATTTTATTTTTTATTTTTTAATGTTTATTTTTCAATGTTAATGAGAGTGACACCGAGAGTTAAAAAACAGGAAAATCATTTGGTAATGATTGGGGGGGCTGTGCCGGGGCTAACCAAGTTTCTGATGGGGCTATAGCCCCGTCAAGCCCCGCCCTAGCACCGCCACTGGTGGTTCTCAAACAGGGGGCTTCAAGATGACTTTAAATAAAAAATGCACAAACCAGGGCCTGTGTACTAAATTTTGCTTTTGATGACCTTTGATTTGGCCTCCCAGAAGAGGAAGGAAAAAATAGGAGGGAAAAACATGCCATTGAAGCATGTCTTCATTTCTGATTTATATTTTTATATATTTCATATTTTGTGTGGCATTTTTTGTTTTATTTTTGCATTGAAATGTTAAAAACACTATAAGAGAATTTTACGTAAAAAAATAAATAAAAAATAAATAAAAAATAATGTAATTAATTTTAATATAATATTTTGATATAATAAATAATCAATAGATTTTTGGCCATTATTATTGATGATATTGTTATAAAAAAAAATTAGAGACCTCTTAAATAATTAAAAAATAAACAAAACAACATTAAAACAAGCAAAAGTGACTACAAATCTAGATATTTAACCGTTTTATTTTTCTTTAAAGAACTAGGGTTCACTGTCAAGAAAAACCTGATTTTGAACGTTTAAGTTCAACTTCATGTGCATTTTATGAATATACTTTTTTAAATTCTAAAATATTTTATTGGGTTGAAATTGTAAGTAAAAAATATTTTTAAAAATCCTTATCCAGTCAAATCATGAACAACTAGAGAAGTAATGGGGCCTTTGAATATTGTTGTGGACAATGTGTGGTCTTAGAGTCAAAATGGTTGGGAACCGCTGCTGTAACAGGACAATAAATGGGTAAGTTGTGTGATTTTTCGCTCTTGTACAAACTATGTTGCTGTTATGAGAATGTGTTTGTCCAAACCTACAGTAGACATTAAGACACGTCTGAATTCAGTGTTTGTGTAACATCCGTCTGCAAAGATGTGGTCATCTGGTTGTTTTTAAAGACAGCGCAGATGCTTCCTTCATGCCTTTGATATCCCACAATTCTGTGTCTGCAGATTGCCTGTTAAAGGAAGAAAAAAAGGCACGAGTAAAGTAAATTCATTCATAAAATTTACATTTTTGGTACTTTATTGGGGGAAATAACAAGAATAAGATGAGCCATCAATATTTTTCTTCTGGTTTCTGGGATTTTAAAATTTATAGCTAAAAGTTGTTATTTTTTTAGACATAAACTCACAAACAAATGACCTCAAATCTAACAGACCAATGTTGCTATTGCTAACATATATTAAAATATTAATATTATAAAATATAAATATAAGATAGAACTTAACTAGAACACTTAAAAAACTGAAATATATAAAACTACTGAAACTATTGTTAAACTGAAGTTAAAATAAAGCATTTTAACAACAAAAACTAACAAAAATGCTCATAACAAAAGCACATAAAACAACTAAAATGTAAAGTAGAGTTGAAATGAATGGAAATATATTATATCAAATAACTAACATCAGAATTAACGTCCCGCTAACACAGAGGTTTCGGTATATAAATATGAACCACCATCGAGGTTTTAATGGCTTTGACCTGCTGATAGTGAGCTCAAGCTGAGGTTTTCAGAGTCTGGGCTCAGTTTCCCGAGTTATGAGAAACTAATGACAATTGATCTTTATCAAATTTTAAAACAGAGGGAGAGAGAGGGTTATCCTGCCCACGGCCTGACCACTGCGGCCTGGCTGGAGGTAGTCTGCCTCGGACTGAGTTTCATAGACTCAATGTATATTAAACCTGAGATGGAATTTCATACACAGATGATGCCTGTCTTCTGTCCTTCCAGCGAAGCCGAAAGAAGTGTCTCTACTTTCACGTTATGTCTCTTTCCCTTTTGATATCTTGCTCGCTCACTCTCTCTTTCTCTTTCACACCATCCGTCTGTCCTTTTCCGTCCGTCTCACGTCTTCTGTCATGTCTCCGGTTTGGTAGTAAAAATATCCTGCTCTGAAATCAGCAAGCGATCACTGTATGGTTTATGTTTCAAGACATACATTATATGCATTAAATATGGCTGTATAGTAAGATATCAGTACTTGAAGCTGTGACCTGTTTGTTAAATAAAACTACTTATATATGAAGATATATATTATATATTATATATATATATATATATATATATATATATATATATATATATAATATATTATATATTATATATATATATATATATATATATATATATATACATCTGCATCCTGAGAGGCAAAAAACAACGCCTACACTATAGAGAACAGTGGTGGCTTTAGAGTGAAAAATATCACCCTGAGATGTTTAAACACCATTTTCTATAGATCTCCGTCTGGCGTGCTGCGTGTGGCGAGGTGCAGTATGTGATAATGGCAGTGTGGTGTGCAGCCTGCAGTTTCCCTCTCCACCACGCTACTGAGGCCACGCCTGCCACAACTGGTGCAGGCTGAGCCAGCATGGCTGACCGAATACACCACCAGGGTCTGGCTGCGTACGGGCGGATCCGGCGGTGTGACGCCTGCGAGCCCTGCAGATATGATTTGAGGCCTGAAGTGAAAGGACAGAAACCACTGCCTACATCCCATTGAGAGCCATGGCAAACAGACAGATGAGAGGAAGAGAAGGAGAGAGATAGAATGGGTGGGCCAGAAGAAAACAGAATGAATAGACAAGAGAAAGAAAGAATAGGATTCAAGTCATAATTCTGACAAGGCAGGGATGCACCGTGCATACAATGGAAGACAGGTGCACACACAATTTTTTTAAATCAGTATTTTGTCTAGTTATCCAGTAAAAATACCTAAACATCTTTAAAACAAGATAAAAGTATATGAGTTAAAAGTTTGTGGTCAGAAATATTTTATAATGTTTTTGAAAGTCTCACGAAGGCTCTCGCGGATGTCAAACACTGATCAATCTGCGCTGTGTCCACTGTTGCCAACTCTCACGAGACAAACAAGCAACCGCAGCTTCAAAAACAAGCCCAATATTTTTTTGATGATTTATTATCATCAATATTATTTATTATAAATTATTTATTACCAATTAATGAGCCTGCAACATATTAAACTGAAACCACTCTTTTATCTGAAAAGCAAAAACAGAAGCTATTTTACAAAAATCAGCAAACTGCAACAAAAGTGGGAACAAAACTCATCTCCAATCACTTATGAGCAGAATAGGATTGGAGAGATGGAAAAGGAGAAAAACACAAGAGCTTCAAAGGAGAGCTGTAACATAGACACATATTTATAGCCTAAAATATATAGGGGTCATTCTATGGAAATGTCAATTTTTCTGTCCCTAGCCTTTACAGAAATATTACACTTGAAAAACACTAGGTAACAATTTAATTTTTTTTATATATAATTTAAAATGAAACAATGTGTTATTTGAACAATTACACCTTCTTGAGCCATCAATGTGGCAATCTTTGTTTTTAATTAATTATAAAGAATTCCAAGCACCACAAAACTGCTCGTCCCCACAGCCATGTACAGAGGGAACGTGCTTTATTATGAGGTCAAAAACAGATTTTTTTACCATTTAAAATAAAATAATGTATAACTATCAAATAAATGACATAAAAAAACAAAATGCCAAATAAATATGATAGGAAAATATATAAAAAATATTATATTAAATTATAATATATATTATATTAAAAAATTAAATATTATATTATATAATATTATTTTAAAATATTATAAAAAAGATAAAAAATCATTAAGCTGTCATTTATGTGTATTCATGAAGTCAAAAGGTAATCTAATAATGTGGTCTAAGTTTAAATGTTAAAAAAAAGAAATACATTTTAAGACATCTTAACATACCAGGCTATTCGAACCAAATGTATTTACTCAGTATAAGGATATGACTACTTGTTTTTTATTACAGCCAGTGATAAAAAAAACATTGTAATTAATAAATTACAAAAACATTGTAAAAATTAGGCTAAAAGAAAGCCATCCCACTCCTCTATGTCTACTTCTATCATCGCTTGGATTACAGCGTCACGCTTCTTTTTGAATGTGATTTTTCTCAAATGAGGGGCGGAACATTTGGCAAATTACGCTATGGCTCTTATATTATTGCACTGGTTGGCTATTAACTGCGAGCAGACAGAGTGTCAATCAATGCATTGGAGAATACGGCAAACATAAATAAAGAAACAAAGTTGCTTGTCAGATTTCCCTAACAAGCAACCATACTTTTTTAAATAAGCCCAAAAAACTGCAACCCGCGACCAGGGATTTTTTTCACGCAACTTTACAAAAAAAGAAGCCCAAAGTCACGTATAATATGCGGACTTGGCAACTGTGGCCACGTCGCTTCTAGTCGAACACACCTAGTGCTGCAGGCTTATTGGCTAGTTGATAAGATTAACCCCTTAGGTATCAAAATTTGGTACCAAACGACAAGACGTTTTTCGATACTCGATGGTATCGAGGCAATTCGGTCGGTGCCTAAAAAGTATCGAACTCGATACCCAGCCCTACACTAAAGACTGGAGTAATGATGCTGAAAATTCAGCTTTGCATCACAGGAATAAATTACATTTTAAAATATATTCAAATAGAAAACTGTTCTTGTAAATTATAATAATATTTCACACTATTGGTGTTTCTATTGCATAAGAGACTTCTTCAAAGACATTTAAAAAAACAATTAATGTAAATTTGAGAGCTGCATGACAGTTTTTGAAAAAATCTCCCATTTTTGTGTTCTACAGAAGAAAGTAGCATACAAGTTTGAAACATGATGCATAACGAATGAGGCATTTTAGGGACAAACAAACATATTTGCACTTTTGATATTCTTCCTTTTCAAAGTGCATATTTATTACGTCAAACTCCGACCTGCACTTATCAGTAACGGCCCCAATTCTTCTGACGTTCTACAAACCACACAGATTGATTTTCATTTTCTCTCATCATTGCGTTCCCATCAGCAGCAAGTCGAGTGACACACTGAGCGGGCCTCTCTAAAGGTCAGCCTGCTCTCATGTGACCTGTGGTTTAGCAGCACTCTATGCTGGAAAAACCCAGAGAGAGCAGCACGCTCACAAAGGGGTCGGGGGACCTTCTGAAGCGTGCTGCACTCTGCAAGCAGATCTAGATATGAATCAGAGTGTAGCAGCATGACATATAAAAAGAATGACAGGTAAAAGAAACTCATCTGTGGTATGTGCCTTGCAGGAATGTCCCACATCAGCAGGATTCTGTATTTGCTCCTGAATTGCTTGTCATTTAAGCATGTAGTACACCTATGCACACACCTATACACTGATTATCATTCCCCACATTTTAGAATAATAGCAAACTACATTCATTACATTTTTAGTCTTAGAAATTTCTCTGCAAGCAAATCGAATATTTGCCTTCAAACTTCATTTCAAGCATTTATGCATAAGCTTTTACATCAGAATGTTTTAAAATCAAAAGACACACACAATCAGTAAAAGTGCATCCAGACATTTGACTGATGTAGCCTATATCTTTGGACATATGAAACAAATAAAATATTCAGATGTCTGCAAAAACCACAAGCGCTCTGATTATTAATATACACCAGTGAGTTTGGCAATGTACCACTGACTCAGCTTGACAATACAGAAACAGACCAGGGAATAACCAGAACAAGCATTTTCATAAGTCAAATCAAAAAAGCATTACTTCTGACTGCAGTGATTATAACATCTGACTACAGTGATTATTACATCTGACTGCAGTTATTATAACAACTGACTACAGTGATTATTACATCTGACTGCAGTTATTATAACATCTGACTACAGTGATTATTACATCTGACTGCAATTATTATAACATCTGACTATGGGGATTATAACATCTGACTGCCATGATTATAACATCTGACTGCCGTGTTTATAACATCTGACTGCATTGACCGTTACGTCTAACTCCAGGAATTATAACATTTGACCGCAGTGATTATAACATCTGACTGCAATGATTATAACATCTGGCTGCAGTGACCGTTACTTCTGACTGCCGTGATTATAACATCTGACTGCATTGACCGTTACGTCTAACTCCAGGAATTATAACATTTGACCGCGGTGATTATAACATCTGACTGCAATGATTATAACATCTGGCTGCAGTGACCGTTACTTCTGGCTGCAGTTATTATAACATCTGACTGCAATGATTATAACATCTGACTGCAGTGACCGTTAATTCTGACTGCAGGGATTATAACATCTGATTGAAGTGATTATTACATCTGACTGCAGTTATTATAACATCTGACTACAGTGATTATTACATCTGACTGCAATTATTATAACATCTGACTACAGGGATTATAACATCTGACTGCCATGATTATAACATCTGACTGCTGTGTTTATAACATCTGACTGCAGTGACTGTTACTTCTGACTGCAGGGATTATAACATCCGACTGAAGTGATTATTAAATCTGACTGCAGTTTTTATAACATCTGACTTAAGTGATTATTACACCTGACTGCAGTTATTATAACATCTGACTGAAGTGATTATAACATGTGACTGCATTTTTTATAACATCTGACTGAAGTGATTATAACATCTGACTGCAGTTTTTATAACATCTGACTTAAGTGATTATTGCATCTGACTGCAGTGACCATTACTTCTGACTGCAGGCATTATAACATTTGACCGCAGTGATTATAACATTTGACTGCCATGATTATAACATCTGACTGCATTGACCGTTACTTCTGACTGCAGGGATTATAACATCTGACTGCCGTGATCATTACTAATGACAGTTGTGATTAGAACATCTGGCTACAACAATCATTACATCTGACTGAAGTGACTGTTACTTCAGATTGAAATTATTATATCTAAGATTATTACATCTGACTGGAACAACTGTTACTTCTGACTGCAGTGACCATTACGTCTGACTGCTACCATCATTACTTCTGTGTGCAGGGACCGATACCTTGAACTGCAATGATCATTGCAGTGACCGTTACTTCTGAACACAGAGATTAAAACATCTCACTACAATGAATTAAAAAAAATGCAGATTTGGGGTGTGGATTTGAATGCTATGTTGCGCAAGGCTTATGATGTTGTGCATTGATGCCTCATACCATGCATACACTAGAAGAGAGTTGCAGACACAACTTTTTTAACTCAATATTTTGCCTTGTTATACTGTAAAACTATCTAAACATCTTTAAAACAAGATAACATTTTCTTTATAATAAACATTGTATAGACTATACCATTTGTTCTCCATTACTTTTGACTGCGGTGACTATTACGTCTGGCTGCATTGTCAGTAGCTTCTGACTGCAGTGACCGTTACTTTTGATTCAGTGATTTTTGAATCTGACTGCAATGACAGTCACGTCTGACTGCACTGAATGTTTTCAGTAATCATTAATCTTAATTGCAGTGATTATTGCCACTGACTGCAGTGATCATTACATCTGAGTGCAGTGATCATTACTCCTGACTGCACAATCCCTCAGCGACCGAGTTTTAGAGGCCTGGTTAAACGACACAAAACCAGTCCAAGCTTTTAGACCTGGCCAAAGGAAAACCACCACTTCTGAGCGATGAATATTTTACCCTCCCGATCGCTCAGAGTGACCACAGGCTGCGTTAAGAGTTATTGGCCAGAGGCAAAGAGGGCACTTAACAAATGATAATGCCCATTTCTATCAGGTAGAATAGACACGGCCCACAGCTGAGAGCCACCGTGGTCAAACCCAAACCACTGAGTCCAGCGCTGACCACACACTCCATAGACTCTTCAAGAACACACACACACCATAAGAAAAGCATCTATAAGCATGGTGTATATAGATAGGGGCGTGTGTGCTTGTGCAGATGCACTCACGTTAATAGTTAAACTCTATACCATTCATCTTGTATGTATCCATTTATCACATACAAATGTTACCACATTATTAACATTTCCAATCGCCCACTTTCCAGGAAATGCACGGTAGACATCAGTCACACATAAAAGTACCTGTCAATCCCATTTGTGATTTAGCACAGAGTCTTACGCTCACCATTATGACCACTTCCTGCTTCATCATGCTGAAAATGACCATTCACTGCCCACAATTGCACCGCACCAAGGAAATCCTGAGATAAAAAACACGCACATTTACACATCGTTCATTTTACATGAACGTTGTGTATGTACTCAATTAAATATGTAAAAGCAGCACAAGAAACATTAGAAGCCATTGAACAATTTCCCCATAATTTGCTAGCTTTAGATGTTCTGAACCATCAACTGAGCTCGTTCTCCTGTCTTTTGCAGTTCATCATGAGCTCTAGATCACTTTGCTGCTTTTTTTCTCTCCCGTACTGATCTAAAGAGTTCATTGTCCCATCTGAGGAACCCAGAAGACATTTTGGAGTTCCAGGGCCGCCTGTAGACATATTCAGATATTGATCAACCGGGTAAGAGATCTGATTCTTAGAGAGGCCGGCGCTGTAATCTGGTTTACAGCTCTGTAGTTTGGAGACAGGACTGGCAATGATAGCCCTGCCTGATTGAATTTGCAACTCGAGGGGGATTTTTTAACGTGAGGTAATTGCTGACAGGCAGTGGGTCAGACAGCCCTCAGCCCAATCAAGTGGTATCGGATGTCACGGTAACATTTCATGGCCCTGGAGAGGAAAAGAGAGCGAGAGTGAGAGTTATACATAACTGCCTTATCTAACGCTCTCTCACACATACACTCTCACATAATGTATCATCTGTGCTGTGCATTTAAATTCTTCAACTCTTACAGTCAGAGGTCAGATGTCATCATCAACTCAACCACAGCAAACAGGGGGTCAAAGATTGGCTGGTTAGCTTTGCCAATTCAATTGCTGTTTTTCAATTAGGGTTTACTAATAAGCATGTGTATTGTAAAACCGTGTCAAATTTGCATTTACAAACAGCAATACTAAAATGAATTTACATTATTTCTCAACAGAACGTTTTTGCATGACTTAATAAAGGCTTTTATTAAAACCAGCTGCTTTGTATGTGATTTTATAAATTGTCATACAGTCAAGTATTCCCAGTACATTTTGTTTGTCGCTATTAATTCTCGCTATTAAATTTCTTGAATCATTAAGAATGGTTTTGTGAACTTGTTCAAACAATTCATTGAAAAGATTCAAAGCACATTTTCTTGACAAAACACAACTTCATAGTAGACAAATTTAATTATCAATAATCACAAAACACTGCAAAATTGCCTATCAGAAAAAAATGTACCGTTTTACAAAAGAATTTAATTAGTACAATAAAGAAAATTAAATAAATAAATATTAATGATCACAAAACATTATTGCAAATAAATAAATAAATATCAATAATCATAAAACATTGCAAATAAATAAAATATACAAAATCAATATAAATAAATAAATTCTAATTAAATAAATAAATATTTTTTTTTATTTTTAATTAAATATCAATAATCACAACAATCAATTACTGCAAAAATTTAAAATAGATAAATCTATATTTCTAAATAAATGAAAAAAAAATCTAATTGATTAAATAAATAATTATCAATAATCGCAAAGCACTACTGAATTGCAATGTATTAAAATGTCGTGCAACAGATTAATTTCATTACTGCCAATTAATGCAAATAAATAAATATGTCATGATTTAATTAATTATCACAAAGCATTACTAGAAAAAAAATAAAAAAAAAATTTTTAGGACTAATTATGCCAACTTTCTGATTTGTAGAATATTTACCAATATTTCTCTAAGCTAAATTCAAAACAATTAACTGAATCATCAAAACAAATGTAAAATTGACCTCAGGTCTGCAATCTTGGACTAAACAATCTGAGTGTAAACCGCTGAGGATGACCATAAAACATTTTGGCCCAGTATGAAGTGCTCACAACATGCAGGTTCAAATCCCATCACGTTCTCTCTATCCTGCCACTGTCCTGTCAATTAAAGACAAAAGCCATTAAACACAACATAAGAAACACATTTCTGTTCACAGACAAATGTAGGCCTATATGTCTGAGAGAGCGAGCACCTGCTGGGGCCCATTTCTAACCGGTGCTAAATGTCTTCAAGAGTGTGTGAGCACATTAGTGTTAAAGGTCATGTGTTTGCTATGCTAACCTGTGACCTCTGGTCTATTACAGCAGTGCTCAGAGACACAGAGGCGCACACAAGGTGTGTGACATCTCTAATGGACATGTGCTCAGAATGGGACCGTCCCAAGACAAGTGAATTATTAAACAAGGCAAAACTGTGATCACATACCCCTCATTAATGTGTGTACACACACACATTTATTTTCTGTCCCCTACATCTGCATTCTTATCTCAAGACATTGTTTCTCACGGCTTCTCTCATTTTCTCTTTCACTCTTGATTCTATCTCTATTTATTCTCTAGTTTTCCCCTAGAAGCCAGACAGTTCCTTATTCTGAGTCATTTTTAAACATGTTAATATTATCAGTCACACATAGCTATCAGACATATTTTAAAGTCTGAAACCACAGGCAACATTTAGCAACGATTCGTTAATTTCTCACACTTCTGCTTCCTGGACATAAGCTGCAAAACTAACAGACAGCCCCATATTGTCTAGAGCGGCCCGCTGTGATACCCGGAGCTTGTCTGTGTGATGAAGATGATGATGATGAGTGTGTGTTCATAGTTGATAGCGGGACTCTAGAGGGCCGAAGGCAGGGAAATGACTGTCATGAACAGATCTGAGAGTGATATGAATTTGCTTACCCTCACAAATCCTCTATCAATCCTGGGTCATGTTACTTTATCTCTCAAAAAAAGCTCATATACATTTACCCAACTATCCTCAGAGGAAGATATATAGCCCAGAGATCGCTCTTCCAGAGCGCAAGAGACTTAATGGAGCGCTCAGTTATGATTCAGCGAAGCATCAACTTTGTCTTGGATGTTTTTCCTAAACGTGCTCCTAATAAAAACAGACACAAATGGAGAAAGTAGCTGAAAATTAATATGGATAGTATAGCACAGATGATAAAAACTGAAAAATTAAACTGTCACTTGTCATTTTGAGGGATTTTTGAGATATGCATGTGAGATTTCTCAAGAGAAAAATCTGAGAAGTCTCCATTTTCATTCAACATCTAGGAGAAACAATTGACATTATAAAGAGATCTCTACAGAGTAAAAAATGTTTTTTGAAAGTTAATATTATAATGATACAATATTAAATTAAGTGTGTTTTAACTTGCTGCTTCTTTGCAATTTCTGAGTGAAAAGTGTTCAAGATCTTAGAGTCTCTGGTTTTATATATTGCATGTATCTAATTATAATGACTGCAGAAAACAGTCTTTTTGGAATATATAAAGGCTGTCTTCTATTAGATACATTATGTGCTTGTGAAGGGGGTTTTGCCAGATTTGCAAACGTCTAATTTTGGCAGGAAAACAAATAGTCAAAAAGGCCCACACGCTAACAGATACATCAGCTTTCAGAATATATTTGCATCAGTGTAAGCTTTAGTCTGACTCTGCACATCATGTGCATGCATGAATTTCTGTGCTTCACAATTTGCAATTCACAAATACTTACACAGTTACATAACTGCTGGTAGATGGTGTGGTGTAAACCTATTTTAAGCCTGATGAAGCTTAAATAGGACAAAGCATGGAGACAGACAGACATGCAGCTGTCACAGAGGAAGGTGATACAGGGACACGGGGTTCCACCTGCTGGCAGACGCCAATCACACCGATGCTTCAGATCTGACAGTATGTGAACCGTCAGGAGTAACTGACTCCATTCATCTGAGTTTACTGTGTGGTGCATGTATAGTTATAGTACAGTTAAGTAATTAGCCAGTATTATGACAGACAGATAGACAGACAGATAGATAGATAGATAGATAGATAGATAGATAGATAGATAGATAGATAGATAGATAGATAGATAGATGGATGTGAAACTTTCCTGAGCTCATAATGAAGAAAAAAATATCTAAAAATAAATAAGGAGAAGGACTTTTAAGATATGAATATTTGAACAACCTTTGTATGCCAAATCAAAGTAAGTGTGATGTAACCATGTTGCTTGTCATTTCACAAGAAAACTAACAGGAAATGACATCACACAGAGGACCCTAATACATCCTCATCACTGTGTGTCAAGGTTAGTAAGAGGTTTTTTAAGGCAAAGGGAGGCTGATGTAAGGTTCAGGTTGTCAAATCAAAACATTATATAAATTTCATGATTCTTTAAAAAAATTCTAACATTTTAATTAAAAATTCATGTTCCATATTCATATTCAATGTTAGTAAAAAAAACTTTTTAAGATCAAGATTAAGATGTGAACAAATGCATTCAAATAAATATTAAATAATATTGATATAACATTAAGGATCTTTTTTTTTTACTTTTTACTTGTTACACCACTTTACACAGTTATTCAATTTATTTATTTATTTTTAATGAATGAAACATGAATATAACAACTGAGTGTGTTTTTTTTGCCACATACATTTTCTTTTCATTATCTCGGACATCCTTGTCATGGACCCACTTACAGGTCATCCCAGCACTGGCAGCACATGAGATGTTGTTGCACATATGACTGAGTGCTTTGTGTTTGTGCATGTTTACAGAGACATTTGACATCACTAATAGCTGTGTGTGTGTATTAGACGATTTGAGAAGTGTCACTAATGGCTCATCATGGAGTCCCTCCTCACTCAATGACCCATCACGTCCCTGAACGAACATCATCTGTCACTTTTCCCTCTCTATCTCTCCCCTTCTCCCTCTCTCCTCCTGTGGGAGTTGTGTTGCAGTTCTGTCGGTAACCTCTGGGGTCAGATTGAATATATACTCTCATAAACAACATCTATTATTCACCAGCTGACACTGATCCTCAGCCTCGTCTCCGGGAATGGCAGTCCGTCAAAGCATGAAATATATCCATCCATCCGTCCGCACTCTTTCATTAGGCATATCAATAAAAATCTGCCTCTGTTCTATTTAACCGAGCGCACACATCCCGGCTCAATGTAATGGAAATGATGCAACTCGTCCTCCATATGACTGTCCGAAGTCATTTGTGTCATTCTTTAAAAATAGTCATGGGTTTTTAATAAATAACGCGCAAGATGTAAGTATCTAATGTAAACGCTTGCCGTTTGTTTACTTTGAAGCTATTTTCACTCAGAAAATGCCAGTAAATATCACAATTACACAGAAACTGCAAGTAATATATTGAATTAAACATGAAATTTAGAAGACTGAAATAGAATTTTCTTGTAAACCTTTTTACAGTGCATGGATGGCATTATGGAAACTTGGTGGGAATATGGAAAAAAATCAGAAAGGTAATTGTGATTATTTCTCTCAATTCTTTTTTTCTCGTAATTCTCGTAATTCTATTTTACAATTCAGACTTTTTTCTTGCAAGTCTAAGAAAAAAATCAATTGCGAGATAAACTCAGAATTGTGAGATACAAACTTTCACAATTTTGAGAAAAACAAATTTGTCAAGATTTGCAAGATTTTAAGTCAATTCTTAGAAGAAAGGTCTGAGATGTAAGGTATAAACTCGCAATTGCAAGAAAAAGTCAGAATTGTAAAATAAAAAGTTGAAGTTACTTTTTTTTATTGTTACTGAAACAGAAAAGTAAAGACTTCTAAGATGTAAACTCAGAATTCAGAAAAAAAATATTTTGAGATTTAAACTCAGATTTCTGAGGTGGGAAAAAAAAACAGAATTGCGAGATATAAACTTTGCAAGCTGTAAACTTGGAATTGCAAGAATATCAGAAGAGTTTACATCTCGCAATTCTGAGAAAAAAGTCAGAATTGTGAGATAGTTGCATACCTTTTCAATTTTGTTCCATGGCAGGAACAGATTTGCTTACAGCATGTATACAGGAACCTGGAACGAAAGCATCAGCAAATCAGCAAATCTTTTAGATTAATTTTCCACCTGTCTCACATTTGATGCGTTTTGTATCTTTTGAACCAGTCACGTGAGTTTATGACGCACTTTCTCCTTCCTCAGGGGAAATGATGCCATGTGTCCTCGTTAAATACATACTTTATGGATCCTGTGTTTTCATATACTGGGAGAAATCCCCCCAAACAACACCAATACATTATTTACTCACCCAGCTCTCCTTTATTCACCAGAACCCTCATTAGACAAGGCTAATGACACTACACAATGCTGGTCTTTCTGGCCCTGCTCTTTGTACAGGTCTTCATGTGTTTGGCCCATAATCCATTAGATCCCTCTGAGGACTTATTACGCACAACTCTAATGCACATGCACATGGCTTACAGATGATGAGGAGGGCCTGTCCGTGCTTCTCAGGGGCTTTCCCGTCATTTTCTTTGGGAAAAAAGATGAAATGAGAAAAGAAAGAGTTTGGGTGAGAAAGACACAACACTATACAGCACAGGTCTGAATCAAGATAAGAAAAAATAAAGCTTCCAGATAATGGACAATATGCAGTGTGTTTTAGTTTTTTTGAAAGAAACTATTACTTGTATTCAGCAAGGGCTCATTAAATTGATCAAAAGTGACAGTAAAAACATTTGTAATGTTAATAACTTTCTAATCAATGAGCCCAGAAAAAAAGTCACAATTTCCACAAAAATATTAAACAGCACAAGTGTTTACAATATTGATAATAAATGTTTCTTGAGCAGCAAATCAGCATATTAGAATGATTTCTAAAGGACCATGTGACACTGCAGACTGGAGTAATGATGCTGAAAATTCAGCTTTACATCACAGGGATAAATTACATTTTAAAATATATTCAAATAGAAAACAGTTATTTTAAATTGTAATAATATTTGAAAATTTTACTGTATTTTGATCAAATCAATCCAGTGTTGATGAGCATGAAACATATCTGAAAAAGCAACACACACACGCACACACATGCACATGCACATACATATATATGCGTGTATATACTGTATAATATATATACTGTATATATACTATATATATATATATATATATATACTGTATATATATATGTGTGTGTTTGTGTGTGTGTGTGTGTACACTGCCACTATGTGACAGTTTAGGTTGCTGGATATTGGCAGGAACTGGAAAACGCTGTCATATACGCCGATCCAGAGCATCCCAAACATGCTCAATGGGTGACATGTCCGGTGAGTATGCTGGCCATGCAAGAACTGGGATAATTTCAGCTTCCAGGAATTGTGTACAGATCCTTGCAACATGGGGCCGTGCATTATCATGCTGCAACATAAGGTGATGGTCGTGGATGAATGGCACAACAATGGGTCTCAGGATCTCGTCACGGTATCTCTGTGCATTCAAAATGCCATCAATAAAATGCACCTGTGTTCGTTGTCCATAACATACGCCTGCCCATACCATAACCCCACTGCCACCATGGGCCACTCGATCTACAACGTTGACATCAGCAAACCCACACGACGCCATACACGCTGTCTGCCATCTGCCCTGTACAGTGAAAACCGGGATTCATCCGTGAAGAGAACACCTCTCCAAAGTGCCAGACGCCATCGAATGTGAGCATTTGCCCACTCAAGTCAGTTACGAAGACGAACTGCAGTCAGGTCGAGACCCCAATGAGGACGACGAGCATGCAGATGAGCTTCCCTAAGATGGTTTCTGACAGATTGTGCAGAAATTCTTTGGTTATGCAAACCGATTGTTGCAGCAGCTGTCCGGGTGGCTGGTCTCAGACGATCTTGGAGGTGAAGATGTTGGATGTGGAGGTCCTGGCCTGGTGTGGTTACACGTGGTCTGCGGTTGTGAGGCCGGTTGGATGTACTGCCAAACTCTCTGAAACGCCTTTGGAGACGGCTTATGGTAGAGAAATGAACATTCAATTAACGGGCAACAGTTCTGGTGGACATTCTTGCAGTCAGCATGCCAATTGTACGCTCCCTCAAAACTTGCGACATCTGTGGCATTGTGCTGTGTGATAAAATTGCACATTTTAGAGTGGCCTTTTATTGTGGCCAGCCTAAGGCACACCTGTGCAATAATCATGCTGTCTAATCAGCATCTTGATATGCCACACCTGTGAGGTGGATGGATTATCTCGGCAAAGGAGAAGTGCTCACTAACACAGATTTAGACAGATTTGTGAACAATATTTGAGAGAAATAGGCCTTTTGTGTACATAGAAAAAGTCTTAGATCTTTGAGTTCAGCTTATGAAAAATGGGGGCAAAAACAAAAGTGTTGCGTTTATATTTTTGTTCAGTGTATAATCAGTGATGCTGTCTACACTGGACGCTGCGCAACATGGCAAATCCCCGACAATAAAACTGATGCATCATTCTATTCATGATGTACTGACACAAAGTTCAAATGATTTGCAATAGTCGCTTTGTCGCGTCCAGTGTAGACTACTAGACTGTTGCAGCGCGGCGTGTCCGGTGTAGACACCGTGTGACAGTAATCAAAAATGGCCCATATACAGCGCGGGAAGGTTATTCCTGACAGGACACCATTCAGTAACACAAATGTAGTGATCATCATGAAATTACAAAGATGCACTGAAGACGGACACGAAGAGGAGAGAATAGACGCGGCGCAAGCAGATAAAATACTGTACCAGAGAACAAATTCATTGTTTGAGATGCATAAATATTGAATTGGGGTGGGGGTTATTATGAATGCATTTCTGAGGAGAACTGTCTTCAGAAAAGTTTTGATGGCATTTTCTTTTCCTCTTAACTCTGTAAAATACATACAGTATTAAATGAGTATTTATAAGCGCGGAGCTGTGTACAGCAGTGGAAACGCTATATTGCTATTGCTGTTCTAGCGCCACCTGCTGTCAGAAAGAGAATTTGCCTTTTCATCCAAATCAGAAAGAGCTTTATTGCCAAGTGTTTACACACACAAGGAATTTGTCTAGGTGTCAGGAGCTTCAGTACAGAAAGTACAGACATAGTGCAGACATACATATAATTAAGGTAATAAAACACTAATAATAAAGAGTAATAATAAAATATTCATTCAGCTCGTCTGATGTTTTAGTTTTGTACAGTTGCGTCATGTTGCAGATATTTTTGTTTGTTTGCTTAAGGTTAGTTTGACCAGTAACAGAGCAAAAAAAAATAAAAATAAATGAAATAAATAAATAAATAGGCAACGAGTATGGGAATTGGCCCATTTTAATGAAAAAAACCCCCCGCAAATTGGAGTTGGTCACGAAAAATTCTGATCAGTGCATACTTTGTACATAGATCTGTAGACAAGTGGATTACATAACGATATTTTTAAATAATTAAAATAATAATAATAATGTACTTGAAAAGAAAACAGGATGACTTTGAATAGCATCATTGTGAAATTGTGAGGAAGAGCTGAGCAAGTCTTGCACATGTAATTCCTGGTCTGAGAGTGACTTCCTGCTTAAACAGGAAGTAATGGATACCAAAAAAATTAGAAATGTATGTATGTGAATGGAGAATGTATGTGTGTGAAAGCAGAAATGTATGTATGAGAATGGAGAATGTATGTGTGTGAGAGTAGAAATGTATGTATGTTGTGTATGTATGTATGTGAATGGAGAATGTAAGTGTGTGAGAGAGTAGAAATGTATGTATGTGAATGGAGAATGTAAGTGTGTGAGAGAGTAGAAATGTATGTATGTGAATGGAGAATGTAAGTGTGTGAGAGTGCCAGAATGAATTATGGCTTGTACGGCCCCTCATAGATATATCTTTATATCTTTATATATATATTGAGTAAAATATTATTACAGTTTAAAATAACTGTATTTCCTTTGCATATATTTACCAATGTATTTATCCATGCATGCATATTATTTAAATAATTCAATAATTATATTCTATATTAAGCCTCCATTTACCCCAAACTCTCAAATCACTACAGTAGTGTGTCTGGATTTTTAAATAAATAAATAAAAATAACTGTAACCCCCATTCATTCTCATTACCAAAAATGACATAAAATATTTTTTTAAATGCTGCATTATGATTTTTTTTATTCAAATCAGCATACCTTAAAAGCAGTACAACAAATATTTAAAAAAAACTTGGTTTTAAATAATTTATCATTATCTTCTCTGCATCACAGTAATGACAATCTGTGCTAAATGCAATTTTCATGAAACACGATTGCGGCACCTGAACCGACCCTTTAAAATACCAGTGCATATAGAACCAGGACAAATTGCATTGTGGGTATTTACTGAACAGATAATGCTGTTTTTTTGCATTGAAATACCTTGTACTTCAGCGAATCTGCCCCTGTGAGGCCTCTGTTACAAACTGCTCTCTCTTGGACGGCTTATGCTGGAGCTGGTGAGACACACCCGGGGCTTTCTGGTCCTCACGCTTACTGTCGGCAGCACGAGATTCAGCAATCACTTCCACATGTGACAGCCATCAAAAGCCACGAGAGCAGCCCTTCTCCAATTGGATCTCATTAAGAGCGGAAGCCGAAGCTGGCATGGGGGTACGAGCCTTACATAAGGGAGACCTGGAGGACGGAGCGAACATCACTCTTTGGTTACAGAGTGAAGAGCAATTGCACACGTTTGAGAAACTGCTGTTTCTACTCTGCAAGTTATTGTGACACGAACCTGTACAAACATACATTTACAAAGAGCAAAAACTTGACCCGCGAAGAACAGTGGCTAATGCAGAGCAGATGGGAGCTCTCTCTCTCTCTCTCTCTGCTTGTCTTTCTCATTCTCTCTCTCGCGCGCGCCCACACACCTTTCAATCTGTTTCTATCTCTCTTTTATGTGATCCATCAACACCTGTTGATATAAAGCAACAGCATTTTGCGGTTCGTGGGGTGAACTGCTGCGCATAACTCAGTCCAGAACAGAGTAGCCGACTCATAAATCAATTCCCCTGCATGAAACACATCCTAAGAGAGGAGTAATGGGTACAGTATGGATGGTGTTAAAGAAATATAAATCATGCTGTTATAAAGTTATGAAAATCAGCTGATAAATGTATGCAATGGTGAGGCAGTTGTCATTTCCAGCTGATATATTAACTTGCTTGGCTGGTTTTGCACAGCTTTGTTAAGCTGAAATGCTATTCTGGATTTGTTCTCATAAAATAGAGAGATAGAAAGAGAATGAGACGGCAAAAGAGTGATCCTCAGGCTTCAGTACTGGATATCAAGACCTTACGGAAGATGAATCAGGACCCAACTGAGTTTCCGAGTTTGAGGTGCATCAGTGAGAAAATATGGCGGACACAATAGCTGCAGCATCTGTATTGAAGGCAATTCGATTAAAGTAATGAACTGTTATTCTTTTTAACTTATTTACAACTTGCCTCGTAAATAAGAGCTTCTCAGGAGGACTTGAACACATTAGGTCACAGACTGGCTGTATTGTTGGTTGTTGGTTACATTACAACTTGTTCAGATGAGCTGACGATTTCTGCACGTTGTGAGTCATTTTGTCGCTGCAAATAGCTAAAGTAGAGTCTCCATACAAACCAAAACATGGTCAGCAGAGCCATAGTCTCACATAGTCAGATGTTTGATTATCAGCATAAATTCTAGTCCAGTTTGCAGCTTATTCTAACCAAGAACCGCCCACTCAGGAAAAGTCCCCCTGACTGACATGAAAAGCAATTTGTTTTGGTTTTTATGTTTTAACTAGTCACAGATTTATTTGAACTTGTCATAACATTAATAGACTAACATGGAGACACTCATTCAAATAATTGCAATGTCAATCTGTGATCATCTGTGATCAAAAAAGCAAGGCAGAGACTTTGTAATCAAAACTTTTGTATGTCCAAAACAAAGCTCTGAATATCTTTCAAAGATCTGATGCCACTAACCTGGAGAACTTTTGCCAAATCAGGTCTAGCTCTTTCTCAGAAGTGCTCACTGTCTCATCCTGGTAGTTTGTAAACATGACTTTGTTTCCAGGCAGACTGATGTACATGCAGCCAGTCTGATCGAATCTGATGAATTTCAGTTAGTGCTTGCCATTTTTGTGTGCATCCATCAGTGAATGGGCTGTGGGTGGTCTGAGGCTGATTTGTGACAGAGACAAACAGAGTCCCTATATATAAACACAATTGCACCTAATTATTATAAACATTTTTTTGTAACTTCCATTATTCGCAATGGTGATTCTGATTACTGTAATACAGTATTCTATTGAACTGCATATTTAAAAAAAAACATGTAATACACATTTTTTTAATAAAACATTTTCATATCACATTGAATTAAATTAAACTTAAAAACTGGATTACATTTAAATATTTTTTTAAACACTATTATAATGTTTTTTGGCAATTCCCATTATTCTCAATGGTGATTCTGATGACTGTACTTTTCATTACAATAAATTACATAGAAAAAAAATAAACTACTGTATCATATAAACATTTTTTAAATACTTAAAACTTTTTTTTTAATTGTAATTCCCGTTTTCTTTCTTTTTTTTCTTTTTTTTTTGGTAATTTTACTTAATTACATTAAAAAATCTATTTTTAAAATACTGCATTATAGTTTTTTGTAATTCACATTATTTTCAATATTTTTAATAGAAAAAATACTGTATTATACAGTATACATCAATTTTTACTGAATTACATAAAAAATATATAAATACTTTATATAAATATGCATTATAATAATTTACCGTATTTCCCATTTTTTGTGGTGATTGATTACTGTAATACAGTATAACATATAAAAATGCATGACGAGAATTCTGGACACCATAAACAACCCTGGGCAGAAATATGCCACTGAATGAATTGTGATGATTGCAGGTTCAGTGTAACCATTTATTTGGTTTGCTTCAGAGGAATTTACCCAAACTCTACCTGAAGCTCAACTTGGACAATGCAAGTGGACAATGCTTTTCACTGCTAGGCTCCAAAAAGCAACCAAATGTCACCGGTTCTACTAGGGTGCTATATTTGAAGTCTTCTCATGCTGTACAATGGCTGTTCACAATGTGTAAGTGTACTGCACATGGGACAACTGGATAGGAGGGTCACTAGCATTCATGATCTAGTCATTTAACCTCACTCTGTCATATAGAAAAGTAAATGGGTGTGTTTGTAATATTTTGGCTCGGTGGACAGATGGGTTGCCAGAACCACAGGAATGGGACCACCCAGAAAGCTAGCAGGACATTGGCCGGAGATCAGGAGAACTGAGGGCAAACTGAACCCGGGGCGGAGCTGTGTGAGTGTGTGTTCACTCACACGTGTACAGTATGGGCTGTTCAGAAGTGTGTGTGAATGATGTTCCATTTGTGGAGAGGAGATATTTTTAGTCAGTGGTTCTCCACAGATATGTGTGATTTCACCGCTGGGTGAAATAAAACACATTTAGAGAAAAATCTGAAGGGGTCATTGAAGGAAAGCACTGCTTGTACATACTTGCTTTACCCGCATTACATAGTTTACAGTAGCATATCTTAAAGGAAATATCAATTAGCAATTTAATGAAATTGTTTTAATACCAAACCTAACTTTGCTTGTATGCAAGTAAAAAAAAAAGCAAAAATATTATATTTTCTATTTTTGTCCAGTACAAATATCTAAAAATTCTTAATGGGATAGTTCACCCATATGTTAAGTCATGTTTTCTGAAAAGTGCATCAAAGTGAAATGAGTTTATGCTCAAACAAGAAAAAAATGTCTGTCAGTGTGGTAAGAAAAATACATTTAATTCAAAATGAAAACAATATTTTTCTTACCCAACTGGCAGATATTTTTTTCCTGTTTTAAGCATAAACTCACTTAATTTTGATACATTTTTCAAGAAACAAGACTTATCTTGTATATCTTAAGTCATTTATTTTCAATATCTTAAGTCATTTTGATAGTTCACCCAAAACTAAAAAATTACTGTCATCATGGCAAGTAAATGAATCCTGATTTAAGAATTTTTGGACTTGAAATGAAAATTGAAATGAAAAATACCAAGTAAGAAAACCCTTTGTTTGCAGTGACAACAGATTCAATACAAGCTTCGACAAGAATGACTGCCTTATATTTAGTCCTGTTTCTCACACAAATAGCTTCAGAAATCATAAAATATAATGCATGAATTGTCTGGACTACTTTTATGGTGCTTTTTTGGAACCCCTGGTAAATTTGAATACTGTTTTCTATAGCATAGCTTATCTAGTTACATTTTTTGAGAAGTTTGGTATGGATAGCCTAGATAATTACTTTTTCAAAGGACTTTAAATAAACTTCATGATCTCTCCAGGCTTTATATTACCCAAAAAAGGATGTAGTCAGGACACAGATCCGTCAATGCTAACCTCCAGAGGCATGTGTACAGTTTTCCTGTGTGTCTCCTGTGTGCTGCTAGTTGTTCCACTCTGAAAGAGAATAAGAGAGTTTATCTTTCTGTTTGTCTCCTCTGAGAGAGCATTCACTTCATCTCAGCACTTACAGCTCATAAACTTACCCGGTAATCACGTTAGCTTTCAGCTTCCCCCGACACGGGCGGCCCGTCTCTAGGCTAAAGAGACCTTTATAGCCCTATAATTGACTCTCTTTCTGAGCCTGAAGAGAGAGACAAAAAGAGAAAACGGTGAAGCCGGAAGACAGAAAAAGACATACAGTAGATAGAAACAAAACTTAAAGAACAAACGCTGAAAGGCACATTAGTAACTTAGTAATGAAAACACATTAGTTTATTTTGTTTTGAACTCTGTTCATATAATTAACATTCTTTTGTTGTAATTTAAGGAAATGAAGTGGAAATCTGCCGTGATAAATCTCAGGCACTTGATTCGCTTTTACTGTTTACACAAATGGCAAGAAAATTAAATTAAGATGTAATTAAAGAGCTGAAGTTAGTTATTGCTCAATAAGCTATTGACATTTATTTGATTAGAAATACAGTAAGAACAGCAATATTGTTAAATATTTTTACAATTTAAAAGAACTGTTTTCTGTTGTAGTATATTTTAAAATGTAATTTTTTCCTTTGATGCAAAGCTGAATTTTCAGCATCATTACTCCAGTCTTCAGTGTCACATGATCCTTCAGAAATCATTCTAATATGCGGATTTGCTGCTCACTTTTTTTTTATCATCAATGTTGAAAACAAATTATTATTTGTTGTGAAAACAGTGATCTTTTTTTTTCCCAGCATTACTTAATGAATAGAAATTTCAGGAGAATAGCATTTATTTGAAAAATGGGAATCTTTTGTAACAATATGAATGTCTTTACTGTCACTTTTGAATTTAAGCATCCTTGCTCAATGAAAGCATTAATTACTTTATACATTTTAAACCAATTAATACACAAAACACTGCAGAATTAAAAAATCTAAATTTTGATTAAATACATTAAATATATATATATATCTCAAAAGCTTTGTGGTGTAATGTTTAGTCTCCTCTTTTTCTCCTTTATTTTACTCTCTTCACATTTTTCATGCTGCCCTCCCCTCATCTTCTCTCTCTCTGTCTTTCCCTTGAGAGGTCATTGAGCTGAAGGTTAACACTTGATTAGATTCCACACCTATAAAACGCTCACTAACACTGAAAAATATTTGCTGTCAACATCTATCATATGATTCTTGTGTTGTTGACAGTACAGAGAGTACAGTGCAGTACTGTACTGAGAAGATCTGGAGAAGAATATTTTACATGCAAATTCTCCATGCAATATTACAGAAAAGCCACTTCTAGTGTAGCAGATTTCAGATTTGATCAAAGCTGAGATTCTGTATACTGAGATCCCCAAATCTAAACACCAAATTAAGCCCCCCCCCCCAATGTAATATATTTATAATACATTCAGACACAACTGCAAGAAATACTGATAAAATATTAGACTATAAGACCAGTTGTGTTCAAAATTCACCATCAAAATGCAAACTACGCATTCCTATCTGTCTAACATTCGGTCAGAGCTTCCTAGAGTGTAACCGGCCTATTCACACTGCCTGCAGTCAACTTTTTTTCCCAGAACCAAAATATGAATTCATGTAGGACAAACTGAATGATTTGGAAGACAGTCAGAACCAAAAGCTGTTAAAAGGAAAAGAGGATGCCCCCGCTTTATAATTCCATCTGATTTTAGAGGCCATGTCTAATTGAAGTGTTTTAACACTTTTAGATTGCTCTATAAATACACTAATGATCATTTGTACGCTCTTAAAAATAATGTTTTATATTGACATCGTTGGTTCCATGAAGAATCTTTAACAACTATGGAACCTTTCCATTCCACAAAAGGTTCTTAGTGGAAAAAGTTTCTTCAGATTACTAAAATGATCTTCTAAATGGTTCTTTTAAGAACTGTTCACTGAAAGGTTCTTTGAGGAACCAAAAATGGTTCTTCTGTGGCATCGCTGTGAAAATCCTATGTTGGATTGGGTGGGGGTGGGGGGGGGTTTGTTCCCCCTCGGCTATGGGTATCACGATTCACGGTTTTATCACGATTCTTTGTCATGTTGGTTTTACTATTGTGAAAGCTGTTTGAGCATTACAGTCAAACTAATTTCCCTATTATAAAGAAAGCCTTTCAAGGTGACAAAATATTAAAAAGTGGCAGATACTGTATTTAGGCCAAAGTGGGTGAAGGTAAAAATCTTTGTCATTATTTTATCTTTGTTATTAAAAAATTAGAACAAAGATACAGATTACAAATACACATAATATACAAATAAAATAAACTGTGTTTTATTTTCAGGTAGGCTACAATAGGTGTATTTAGCAGGAGCATTCAAGAAACTGAATGAACAAATATAAAAATAAAACACTATATAGATTGAGTCCTATTAAAGGAACTGTATTAAAGTTTTTCAGTCAGGAGTAGTGAGTGATTTTTGTCTTTGTGTTTGGTGTTTTATTAACATTAAATTAATAATTCACCCAAGAATTAAAATAGGCTAGTGTTTTATTTATATACCTTCATTTTACTCACTCAAAAGTTGTTTTAAACCTGAGTTTCCTTCTTCTGCTAAACATAAACGCTATTTTGAAGAAGGTGGAAAACCAAACAGTTGCTGGTCCAGTGACTTCCATAGTATTTCCCCCCCCTACTGTTAAAGTCAATGTGGACCAGCAACTGTTTGGTTACCCACATTCTTCAAAATATCTTCTTACTGATGTGAATGTATGTGGCGCTGTACAGTATATTGATACGGAGACACCAGAACTGCAGCTGATAGAATGTGTGCTGTAGCAAGATACTACGATATTTCTTCAGAAGCAGATCGTGGAGACATTTTTATCAGGGCCGCTGCTGGCCAAATGGATGCCCTACGCAGGATTTTATTGTTGTGCCCCCTCCCTCAAATATTATGGAAGTTTAAAAAAACACCTACCATAGGGGTCAAAATAGAACTTTAATAAAATATAAAAGTAAATAAATAAATTGTAATTACATTGTATTATTTACAAATTACAATTGTAGCTCTAGACAGTTACCTATGGCAGTAATACAGTTGTCTGATTGATTTTATGGTCTCAAGCAGTTTTACCACGAAAATCATGGTTAATTTTTGTAAGGGTTGTGATGTTCACATGTTTTTTGTTGAAGAAATTATAGAGGCTGTGTCATCTATAGCAAAAAGGTGGCCAAAAAATAAAGATTAAGTGGATATTTGAATGAAATGTTTGGTCAATAGCTTATTAAACAAGGATTTGATCATCCTGTAAGTGTAACAGCAGCAATTACCAGGCCTTTGGCTCCCTTTGCAGGCATTTATAACATGTAATGTTGAAAAAAACAATATACACATCACAAAATTAGTAATGGTTTTCCTGGTTATAATGGGACTTGTATTGGTTTTAATGGAAACTGTAATGGACCCTGCTGGTCTCTACACTGTAAAAAAAAAAAAAGTTGGGCTACCTTAAAATTTTAAGTCAACCAGCTAAAGCAGATGTTTGAGTTTTCTCAACTTATTTTTTAGGAAATTTCTCAACTTTTTGTTGTATAAACTTAAAACAAGAAGTTGAGAACACTCAAAAATCTGCTGAAGCTGGTTGCCTTAAAATTTTAAGTTTGCCCAACTTTTTTTTTTTACAGTGTATACTGGTAATTGGTCACCTTCTATTGGTGGCTTGTTAAAACCAATACATCCTAATGGAATATGTCCCAAAACACACCATTTTTTAATGGTTTTAATGGTTAAAAGTTGATGGTTTGTAATGGCATTTGTGATCTATTTGTTATTCATTTGTGATGGTGTTAGAATTTTCTGTGATGGTTCTATTGTTTTTTTCAGCAGGGTTGCCTCATTGTTTTTATATAATGCATTTTAAGTAATTTTAAAGGCTGTTGTTGGCTTAGGTCTGTTTTTATAACCACTATATATATATATATATATATATATATATATATATATTATCTTAACACTTCTTTGTTTATAAATGTAGCCTACACTGTAAACCCAAATGCTCAAAATAATTAAAATTATTGAGTAGCGTAAACTTAATTTTCTGATACAGTTCTACTAACCTAAATATTTTGAGTTTATGTGACTTTTTTATAGCTTTTGAGTGACTTGAACTGATTATTTTTAATTAACTGAAACAATTTGCTTATTAAGTAAGTGCCACTTGGGTGTATAATTTAACTGTACTTATTTCTGGTTGTTTCAACATTGTGTGTGTGCTTGCGTGCATGTGTGTGTAACCAATTGTTTGTAATTTTTAATTAAATTATATGTATTTAAATAATTTAATATTTAAAAAAATACTTAATTTTCCTAATAATGGCTGGGTCTTCATAAATTCAGCTGTAAAAGATTTTAGCAAGAAAAATATTCAATTCACTCACTAATTTTACATACATGTACAGCTGGTTTAATGTGAGCACAAAGAGAATATTAAGGAATCACTGCTTAAGATAATAACGTAAGCAATTAGCTTATGAAACAAAAACTTAAGATCATAATTTAAGAGCTCAAAATTGTAACTTCAACGAACATCTAAGTGGGTTCAACATTAGAGGTTTCTTCAGGCAGGAAAAAATATGTTTGATTAAAAAGTTACGACTCGGTTGACATAAGGGTCATCATTTTATTGGCTTACCAGGCTCACGTGCCCCAAGGTCAACGTGAGACTTGCGACGTTGTGGGAACGCGCAACACGTGGATAACTTTTAAGTTTGGCGCCACAAGTGACTGCAGTGCAGTGAGGAGGATGTAAGATTCAAGCTGTCGGCGGTTACCAGCAACGTCGGTGTCACGGTAAGTGTTAAATGTGTTTTTAAACAGGGGTTTATCTAGTGAACAGTTGCAGCAGTTTAATCAAGACAAAACTTTAAACAGCGTTCGTTAGTTACGTATATTTACATTCAAAATTCATAGATGTCTAGCAAGGAATAACTGATGAAATAGGCCTAATAAAAACAATGAACGACGAA
Organism: Aspiorhynchus laticeps; assembly: GCA_023376895.1. Classification (NCBI taxonomy): domain Eukaryota; kingdom Metazoa; phylum Chordata; class Actinopteri; order Cypriniformes; family Cyprinidae; genus Aspiorhynchus; species Aspiorhynchus laticeps. The sequence goes on along the minus strand of CM041801.1, from coordinate 6,962,610 downwards.
GCATATGTTACATATCAGCTAACTTATATCATTTTTCAAACGGACCAGTCTGTAATTCCGCGTGAACAATTTAGCCTAACGTTACATTTGTTTTAAAGACATTAGGCGCTGAGATTGTTACGTCCATGCGTAACACGCGATTAAAAAAAACATCCCTTGCTTATTCATTGCTAATTTTGTCTGGTGTGCACAAAACTAGATAACTTAGAAAATATACTTTTCCCAATGTGTTGGCGTGCCACTGATACGCAAATTAGGGAGCTGGAGAGCATGTGCCATTGCAGAAATGTGCCAGTAAAGCCTGTAATTTGGCAAAATGATATAGAGCCGTTATGTGTTCAAGTTTTGACTGATGACGTCTGTTTAGAAATATAAAACAGCGCTGAGATGTCTATATGAAGAGGTCCACATTTATCATTTTCCTGCTTAATATTTAAACAGCCTTGTCTATTATATAGTACTCCGCTCTATGTTTGGTGTAACATTAACATACATTTTTCTATCTGTACACATGAAAAAACACATTACAACGAAAACAGTGTTAGTTGTATTCTCTGGTCATGATCATGTAACCTGTTAGTTGACTTGTAAAGTTACTTAATAACTAAACTTTTTTTGATGGAGCTATACACTTTCTAACATTAATTTTGTTTTTCTTTCAGGTTGTTGGCTACAGTATGATTTGGCAATGTAAGTTGTGCTCAGCTTCTTTTACTGACAGATTGCAAGTATTTAAGCACTACAGACTTCAACACAGTCACTTTTCCAGTGTAAGCCCTCTTCCATGCATCTATAATGATTGCATGTGTACATTTAAGACACTTAATAGTCTTAGAACTCATTTGTCAAGATATCATACTCGCCAATTTGGCAGTAGTGCAGAACACTCTCAGCAGGCTCTGTTATTTAAATGCCCTTTATGCCCATTTCAGCAGCAATTTTCTGAATCTGTTCTTTTCTGCCATCTTAGAAGGCATTTAAGAAATCATGAAACAGTGGCTTGCCCATACAAGGATTGTAGCTTTACCACAAATGTATACTCTTCATTCAATTCTCATAAAAGTAGATCACACCAAGCAAGTGTTTCATCAGACTTTCAAAATGACATTGTCAGTGAAGTTGGTCAAGCCTGTATTCCTGCAGTTGATGGTGATTTGTATGAAGAACCTCCAGGCACAGATGAGGATCCAGTGGGGGATGATGGTCAGTGTGACACTGACGAACTAAAAAAACATCTCAGAATGAATTTATCTTCCTTATTTTTGAAGATGCAGGCAATCCTACATGTCTCAAACACAGCTACCCAAGAAATAGTGGAGCATTTAAATCAGGTCTGCTTCTTATCTCAGTCTTTGATCAAGGAGGCAATTAAAGATATATTGCAGAGAAATGGTTGCAATGTGGCAGAATCTGCACTGGATGAAGTTGTAAGTGCTGTTATGGATTCCAATGTTATATTTACTAGTACTTCTAAAGGTGCAGAGTTATCCACATCCAAGCGCAGAAAAGTCTTTTTCGAGCACAACTATCCGTGTGTAATGCCAGTCGAGTATCAGCTGGAGCAACGTGGACATACCATAATGTATGTTCCTATCCTTCAAATGATTCAGGAGTTGTTTAAAAACACAGACATTCTAAAAATGATTACGGATCCAAATACCAATTCTGGTCAATATGCCTCATGCTACAATGGCTCATATTTCCTTGAAAATGAATTATTTTCAACAGGTGATCTCATTCTACCACTCCAGCTATATATTGATGAGCTTGAAATTGCCAACCCACTTGGCACATCACGTAAAATTCACAAACTTTGTGCTGTATACTGGGCACTTGCCAATATGTCACCAAAATACAGGTCAGCATTACACAATATACAGCTAGCAATGCTTGCAAAAGTGACAGACCTCAAGAGGCATGGGTATGCAGCTGTACTTGCTCCATTATTACGTGATGTTCATATTCTTGAACAGGATGGTGTCTTTATTGAAAGACTTGGTCGCAATGTCAAAGGCACAATCTTTTGTGTGTCTGCTGACAATCTAGCTGCCCATGGCTTAGGTGGCTTTGTGGAGTCATTTAAAGCAGGTTATGTTTGCAGATTCTGCTTGGCCACAAGAGAACAGTTTCCAGCAACTGAAGCCAGGCAGTTTTCTCAAAGAACCAAAGACAGCCATGACCTTCATGTACAAAACATTCAGGAAAATGACACTTCCTCCAGCCACTTTGGTGTTAAATCTAGTTGTGTCTTGCGTGACTCCCTGGATTACTTTCATCCAATCACAGGCTTTCCTCCAGATGTCCTTCATGATCTTCTAGAAGGTATAGTTCCTGTGGAGCTTTCTCTCTGCATTAAGACCTTGATCCAGATGAAGTACTTCACTTTAGAGTATTTGAACCAAAAGATTGCATCATTCCCATATCAACATGCTGATAAAGTGGATAGGCCTCAACCAATTCCCAAAACATTTCTGTCTCGAGGAACGATAGGAGGGAATGGGCATGAAAATGCTACTCTGCTCCGACTGCTTCCATTGCTTGTAGGCAGTGTTGTACCAGAAGGTAATGGTGCATGGACAGTTTTGATGGAACTGAAAGAGGTAGTGCAGTTAGCATTATGCCCATCATTTACTGATGAAACCTTAGACTATTTTCAGTCCAAAATCAGCGATCATAAGCAAGTACTGCTGAAGACATTCCCAGAGTTTAGCCTTCGTCCTAAACATCACTACGTGGAGCATTACCCCACCATGATCAAGTGCTATGGGCCCCTGGTGCATGTTTGGACAATGCGATTTGAGGCCAAGCACCGTTTTTTTAAACGAGTGGTGCATGACGCTCAAAACTTCAAAAATATTTTGAAGACAATGGCAGTCAGACACCAACACATGATGGCATACCATCTTGCTGCCCCATCATTTTTCAAGCCAGAAACACAAGCATCCAGGGTTGACTCTGTTCTGGTTTCAGCTCTACCAGAAATAGCTCAGCTACACATTAGAAGACTAACAACTAGTGACACAATATACAAGACATCAAAGGTTACCATTGATGGCACAGACTATGTCTGTGAAATGTTTTTGTCTGTCGGAGACAGTGGTGGACTACCTAGGTTCTGCAGAGTAGAGCACATCTACCTTGTCAATAGCACCGTTTCATTCCTTTGTTCTAATTATGATTCCTGGTATTTAGAACATCTTGGATCCTATGAGCTGTCACCTTCCCAGACAAGCCTGTCAATCCACCTGAAGTCTGATCTCAACGATTCAGTCCCTCTCTCTGCATACGAGGTAGAAGGCTTGCTTCTGTTAACACCCAAGAGATTCATACAAATAAAACAGAACTGAGTCTAGCCAGTGGTGAGTAGTTTTTTATGAATCAATTACTATATTTTTATTACTGTGTTTATCTAGCAGCATATAATGTGTATTTTAACCATTTATGCATGCCAATCTTTTGCTTTCCATTAGCATAATGGCAGATCTATCCCCACAACCCATGGTCCTTCGTGTTGTTGAACCAGACCGGGCTAGAAAATTAAAACTCACTTCACGACCAGCCTCTATTGATGCACTGATTGCTGTTATAAAAGAAAAGCTGGAAATAGACCTTGACTTCAGTTTAAAATATGAAGACCCCGACTTTGACGGAAAACTTACTTCCCTCTCTGACATTGATGAGTTGCCACAGAAAGCTGTTGTGCATGTGTCTTTTGAGCAAGATTCCAGCTCTGTTGCCTCAACGGAAACAATCTCAAGCGTACCATCCTCAGAACGTGGGAGAAGATGGCCTTCAGTTCTTTTTCCAATTCCCACATTTTCTTTGGATGTTGAATTGAAACTTCGGGAAGGTAATGCCGAATTTGAGAAGAACAACAAGTATCTTCAGTTAACAAGAGACGTAAAACATGACATTTTAGAAAAGCTAGCATCTGTGATGTATGGCTACAAGGCTTATCCCAGTGATAAGGAGATAGCAATGGTAGCTGAGGCTCTTGTGGTAAAATATCCTTGCTTGAAGGAAGCAGGATCTGGAACGGATGGAAGAACAGCCTCAAGTTTAAAATGGGGAACTATAGGAGCAAGATGAGAAGGGCTGGATGTCCAGAGATCACAATAAATGCTGGAAAAAGAAGTAGAATGAATCCTGACAATGAATCTTCACATTCAAATATTAAAAGACCCAAACGAGCAGAGGTAAACTTTCTGCCCAACTTTCCCCAAGGAGAAGATCCCTCAACCCTTGAACAGCTGAGGCAGACAGTCGTTGATGAAATGAAGAAAGCTGAGAAGAACTTACCACTTATAAAAAAGATGATGCAAACCACATTTGCCCTGCGGCGACAAACCATAGTGAAGACATCCCCACCAGTGAAAGAGCTCATGGAACTCTGGCCTGCACTCAAAATGGAATCTGAGGTAATCTAGTAGCACTTTTTCCTGTTATTTCTTTTTTGACAACATATACCACATTCAGGGGCTGTTTTCTGCCTTATGGAAGGGTAGTAGATTTACCAGATTCACATAGTTAATATGGCTGTGTTTTCTGTCTGTCTTTGTTTTAAAATGTAGGTGTATGCAGAGTTCCAACGAATTACAAACCAGAACCTGCCCAACACATTCTACTCTGAGCTTGACCGACATCTTCCTAGACTGATGACCCTGTTCAGACAGAAGGCAGGCAGAACCGGGAACACATCAGATGCTTTGACTGAAATCCTAAAAATCCATGATGAACAGGTAAAAATATTGTTATCCCTTTTTTATAGGTCTAATTCCTAATTAAAAGAGGAACATTGGAAAACATTTGAAAAGTTTGATGATTCAAATGAGCTTTGAATACAACAACTTGTCCACTTTTTTTTTTTTTGGTATTTGTCTGATTTTGTATATCTTGTGTTGTTTAACATTAAATAAGTTATGCACAATTCTGTTTTTATCGTTATAGGAGTTTCATGACATACACACCAAGCGTGTTACTGCTCTTCATGCCCTTCCTGTGTATCTACGTGAGGATGTCTCTGAGTTTTTCAAGACCTGCACAGTTGAGTTTTTTTTTTTTTAACACTTAAACTCTCACGACCATATTAAGTAAACAGTTCATATGAATACAGACATACTTACACGCTTACCCTTGCTCAGTCTTTCAAATCACATAGTTTGTGTGATTTGAAGAGATTTGAAGCGATTTGTTTTCTTTGACTTTACTGTAAAAAAAAAAAACTTTGGTACTAGATTGCTTTAAACAAAATTAAGTGTTTTTATAGTTTTTTTTTTAGCATAGTATCAATTTCTTGTTTACTGGTAGCTTAGCTGGGTCCTGTAGAACACTGATCTTCTGTTTAAAATCGTCATACTGTAGTTTGTTCACCACAATCAAAATCATTAAACTTTCTGTCAGTTGGTCTGAAGCAATATTGTTTGTTAAATCTCATGACTAACTAAATGCCTTTATCTTTGCACTAAACCTGCTGTAAATATTTTTGTCAAAAATCTTAATAAAAATCTTTAATCCTTTCATATCTATTTTATTTTACAGGACACATCTGATGAGCCAGAGCTTTTAGATGTTGCAGTGGCCCTCCTCACAGTCGTCAAAGATGATGACACAAGTCCAGTTCACTTCCAGCCTGTGAAAATCTCTGTTGTCATTGAAAGCGAGATTGTGGACAACCTCCCCAGATTTGCTGATGCCTTCCTGGTAATGTTTGGACTGATCTATGCACTACACCTCAGCTATCCCAGGGGACTGACCAACACTTTTGAATTCATTCAGAAGATTTTACTTGGTCTTGACGATGGTAAACTGTCACCCAAGTTACAGAGTCTCAAAAATGACTTGATGCGCATGTAGAGATTTATCAGAATAATTACTAAGGCCTGGCAGTTCCTCTGTAGTTCAATGTAGGTTATTTCTGTGAAAATAATGGTTAAAATGTTTCTGCACATTTTTTTTTTTTTTTTTTTCACAATATGCTATAATAATGTTATTTGGCATTAATACAGCTCTTGTTCTTGAGAGTTGTTAAGTACAGCTGGGTAGTACTTGATAAATGTACAGGTATTTTAGTTTTAAATGGTACATGCTGTTGTAAAGTTTCATGCAGGTTCATAAATTTGTAATTTTAGAGGTGCTATTTTAATCTGGTGTTCAGGTTTTAGCCTAGTGCATCTCTGAATTGTTTTATGTTTCTGTCTTTTAAATTAACACTGCAGTGTTAAATAGAAGATGGCAAGAATTCAGTGTAACTCACTGTAACTTAAACTGTTGAAGTTGTTTGTACTCAAAATATTTGAGGCAACGAGTTACCACAAAAATTTTAAGTATTGAGGCATACGATTTTGAGTCTTGTGTGTCAAAGGTTTTGAGTAACTTGTACTTGTAAAACAAATGACTAAGACTAATAAATATTGAGTTGATGCTACTTAAAAATGGTTCTTTGTGTACTTAATTTTTTTTTGTAATGTTAACTTAATACAATGAGAATGGGTAAGGAAAATTTTAAGTCGCTATAACTGAAAATATTTAAGTTGATTTGATAACAAGTTTTAATTTAACTGTAATTAAAATGTTTATGTAACATGTAATCCAAATATTTAACCTTTGAAATATTTTTTTTTTAAGTTCATGAACTTAAAAAAATTGAGGCAACGAGTTACATCAATTTTTTTGAGTTCTGCTTACTAATTTGGTTTTACAGTGTACCTGAAAGTGACGTGTGGGCTTTGTTTTCATCTTTTCTTTATTTTTTTTTCGGCGCCGGACTGTTGATGTCTTTTTTTTTCTTTTTTTTATTGAGCAACTGGGATGGTTTTAAAATGTTCTTCCCTTTAAGAAAAAAAAAAATATTTTAAGAACTGTTCACTGAAAGGTTCTTTGGGCAACCAAAAATGGTTCTTCTATGGCAGGGGTTCCCAAACACGTTCCTGGAGCCTCCCCAACACTGCACATTTTGCATGTCTCCTTTATCAATCACACCTGATTCAACTCACCAGCTCATTAGTAGCAACTCCAAGACCTGAAATGGGTGTGTCAGACAAAGGAGACATGCAAAATGTGCAGTGTTGGGGAGGCTCCAGGAACGTGTTTGGAAACCCCTGTTCTATGGCATCACTGTGAAAGATACCCTTTTTGGAACCTTTATTTTAAGAAGTGTAAGAAAAAAGTTTTTTTTGGGAAACTCAAATGGTTCTTCTGTCACTGCCATAAAAACCCTGTTTTAGAACCTGTATTTTTAAGAGTGCGAGTTGAAACAAAGGTTCATCATGTGTACCTCAGTCTATTCTTGTAGTTTGCGGCCCTCATGGGATGTCTGATCTGTGAGTGGGTTCTGAGAGCCGATACGAGCACTGGCACAGGTGTCTGACCGATCACACCGGGCGTTCTCTCTCACCTCCTCCATCACTGTCACCCACAGCAGCCCACCTGGAGCCAGTACCACATCTAACCAGCACCAGACCGCCGGCTCTAGCTGTCCATCAGTCTCCCCCACCCCACGCTACATTTGCAAATCATTTATTTTGCTTTGGTTTCCTGTACTCTTCTGGTTTCCCCCCTACTCTTCCTCCTCTTGATCAGGAGTCGGAGACATCTGGAAGTCATTTTAACGCGTTAGTGGTATTGTGCAGCTGCCTATCGGCGACGCTTTTCACATTCACGCTCTGTATTATACTGAAAAGTCGCTGGAGACAGAGCCATAGAGAGGGAGGGAGGGAATGGGTTATTCAGTCAAAGCCTGCAAAAATGATGGCCTTTAAACTGTATGCAAGTAAACGCAGAATTAGCCAAACACTAAGTAGAACTAGAAATGATCAGTAGTACTAGATTTGTTGAGACAAAATGACTTGCCTTGGTTTGATAAATTTAATATTATTTAATTTATTTAATATTTTTGAAAAAAGTTACTTATGTTTACCAAGCATGCATTTATTTGATCAAAAATACAGTAAAAAACAATAATATTGTGAAAATTATTAAAATTTAAAATAACTGTTTCCTGTTCAATATATTTTAATATGTAATTTATTCCTGTGATGCAAAGCTGAATTTTTAGCATCATTATTCCAGTCTTCAGTGTCACATGATCCTTCAGAAATCATTCTAATATACTGATTAGCTGCTCAAGAAACATTTTGTATTATTATCAGTGTTGAAAACAGTTGTGCTGCTTAATAGAAAGTTCAAAAGAACAGCTTTATTTGAAATAATAATAATGAATCCTTACATTAGCAGTACAATGTGAAAACTGCAATTTCAACAAGTTGGAAAAAATAAAGCATATAATGGAAAACATGCTGAAGGAGTTTGTACATTAACAGTATCTTTGTCAAGACAACATAATTATTGTTTTCTTCTTGACAAAAACCAAGCGATGAAATAAAAGCCCCACGCAGACATGGCTGCTGTAACTCAGCGCGCAGTAGACGTTGAGTTTATTATTCAGCACGCTCAGCAGAAACAGATCTCAGTGCTGTACTTAAGTCACTGGTAAAGATTTTACATTAGGACTTTAACTCTCTCTAAATGCTCTGTCTATTTTTAATGAGCTGCAGTCCAGAGTTCTGCAGAGACGCACACTGAGAATGTCAATGTTAAGCTGCTATACAAAAATGTTTGTTCCAGCAGCAAAAAAAGCATGATTATCCATGCAGTACAACATACTGCAACTTAAAATAATACTATAAATAATACTAAAACAAAACTGCTACAAAACAGGTAATTGTAGACTCATCTTGCAAATACTGCATGTCATTTTGATGCATGCATATTATCAAGTAATTCCAAAGGAACATCATCAGGTCTCTAGTTCCCATGGAACCGTTTTGTTTTCTAAATATTTATGCGTTGCAGTTCTCTCAGGCATCTATCTCTCTCTTTATCTTAAAATCACACTGATATAAATGCTGATACCTTCTGGATATAATTGTTCTTCTGGCACAGGTTTGTGTTTCCAGTGCAGGTCTATTGATGAAAGCTGTTCTTCTTTGACAGTAGTGGAAACACTTTTCCTACTTGAGTTTACCCTCAGAGGTGTGGGACTATATGTCATCCAGCACCTAGATAGAGCACAATCCATCAAACTGTTAATTAGAACATCTCAGGACCTTACAAACACACACAGGTTTGTTTCACACTGAAACATTGCTGAGACTGGCTGTAACACCAAATTCAACATTCACTACTCAATTGTGAGCACTATTTACTTGTGATAAAGTTATCATGATGTTAGGGTGTTTTGGGTGGTTGTCAGGACATTGCTATTCAGTTTCTAGCGTGTTCTGAGCAATTTGAGCGTGTTGATATCCAGTTTCTAGCATGTTCTGTGCAGTTTTAGTTTATAGCGTGTTCTACGTAGTTTTAACGTGGTGCTCTCCAGATAGCATGTACTGCACATTTTTAGGCTGTCCTGCCCTGCTGAAAAAAAACAATAGAACCCTGCCCAAAACACAATAGAACATCTAATGGATTTATAATGGGAATTGTATTGGATTTAATGGAAACTATAATGGTGTTGGTATGTGATGGATTCTATTGGTGGGATGTTAAATCCTATTGGAAAAATGCCCAAAACACACAACAAAAAGGAATTTTTAATGGTTTTACTGGAAAAAGCTAATGGTTTATAATGGTATTTTAATGGAAACCATTGGAATTTCTGTGATGTTTCTATTGGGCTTCTATTGTTTTTTTTAGCAGGGTGAGCAGTTTTAATGTGTTGCTGCTATCCAGTTTCTAATGTATTCTGTGCAGTTTTAACATGTTTCTATCCAGTTTCTAATGTATTCTGTGCAGTTTTAACATGTTTCTATCCAGTTTCTAATGTATTCTGTGCAGTTTTAACATGTTTCTATCCAGTTTCTAATGTATTCTGTGCAGTTTTAACATGTTTCTATCCAGTTTCTAATGTATTCTGTGCAGTTTTAACATGTTTCTATCCAGTTTCTAATGTATTCTGTGCAGTTTTAACATGTTTCTATCCAGTTTCTAATGTATTCTGTGCAGTTTTAACATGTTTCTATCCAGTTTCTAATGTATTCTGTGCAGTTTTAAATGTTTCTATCCAGTTTCTAATGTATTCTGTGCAGTTTTAACATGTTTCTATCCAGTTTCTAATGTATTCTGTGCAGTTTTAACATGTTTCTATCCAGTTTCTAATGTATTCTGTGCAGTTTTAACATGTTTCTATCCAGTTTCTAATGTATTCTGTGCAGTTTTAACATGTTTCTATCCAGTTTCTAATGTATTCTGTGCAGTTTTAACATGTTTCTATCCAGTTTTAAGTGTGTTCTGTGCAGTTTTAACGTGTTGTTATCCAGTTTCCAGCATGTTCTGCAGTTTTAACATGTTGCTATCCAGTTTTTAGCGTGTCCTGCGCAGTTTTAACGTTGCTATCCACTTTCGAGCATGTTCTGTGCGTTTTTAGCGTGTTGCAGTTTCTAGCATGTTCTGCGACATGTTAGCATGTTGCTATCCAGTTTCTAGCATGTTCTGTGCAGTTTTAGCATGTTGCTATCCATTCATTGTTTTTTCACGCAACGTTTATATGCCCTTTCTTTAATGTAAATATATGGGATTTTATGTATTTTATCATTTGCCAAGCAAGTACCCGTAAGTCTGATGCACACGTATCTGCAAAAATCCTCATGATTTAATGAATCATTCATGTCTGTAACCAAAACACTGCAGGATGACTTACACACTAAAGTTTAATACTTAAAGATGAGGGGTTTGGCAAGCAACAATAAGCCTGTATTTTACAAAATAAGCAAGTGGAACAGAAGTTTAAACAAAATACTAAATAAAGCTAAATTCATTATGTAAAGATAAAAATTCCTGTTTAATGTGTAAAATATTACATACTTTATAAATCTTTTGACTGACTTTCAAAAAATTGACTGAAGAGATGCATATGAATGAAAAGCCAGCAGAAGGACTATAGGACCTTACAGAACAGAATAATATCCATTCAGAGATTTCTGAATTGCAGCTATTTCTTAAAAAAATGCATTAGAGTCACCTAATATATGTAATATGAGCTTGCCTGTCCTTAAACACACAGGCTGAATGCATGATGACTGCAGTAGTGTAAGTATAGGGTATGTCCTTCAGAGCGAACGCCTGGTGATTCACTTTCTCCATCGCTCTGATCCTGACCAGGAACACTGGTGTTTATGGGCCTGCGGTCTACTGTTGTCAGTACTGGATAGTAACTGATTACATGTAATCTGGATTACGTAATCAGATAATAAAAATTAAGTACTTGTAAATAGCAGTGCTATTATAGTTTACTAAAACTAAAAACAAAACCAGTGAAAAAAAAAATGTTTGTTAAAAAAATATTAACTGAAATAAAAGATATATAAAAAATAGCTAGTTGCCAAGGCAACATTTCTCATATTAATGTAGTTTAACCTGAAGTACTAAAAAAAACAAGTCTTAAACTGAAATAAAATGACTAAAATCTATATAGACAAATTAAAACCCCCAAAAACATTGGGGGAAAAAAGACAAAAAAAAGAACAAAAAATAAAAAATAAATTACTAAACCTTTAATTAAAATTAAAATGAAAACAGAACATAGACCAATAAAGTCTGATTCAAAATATTAAAAACACTAAAATAACACTAAAATAACACTGATAATTATTTTATTACATTTTAAAATATTCATAATCAAACTACAGTTAAATATTTATTACATATTATTCAAACAGTGGCAGTAAATTATTTGATATTAAATTAATTATTATTGGACATGCATGTAAACAAATCAAACTTTTTTTGTGTTCAAGTGTTTTATTTTGATTATTTTTTATTTATTTACATTTTTAGTTAATTATTAGAGTTTCATCAACTCTAAAACTCCCTGCAGTTTCTTTACAGGTCTTTCATGTCCTTGATAAAAATGAAATATATTTTTTCTTAATACTTTTACATGTTTTCTATATAGAATATATTTTCTGATATGAATATGGTCAAAAGTAATCTAAAAGTAATCTATAGTAAGTCAGAATATATTACCTAAAATATGTCATTTTAATAGATTACTACTATTAGGTAGTAACTACAATTTTCTCCAAGTACAATGATTTGCAACTTCTTCTTGCCCTGAACTGACGTATGAACATTTGTTTTGTTTTTGCATGCAATATTGGAAATTCAGTCTAGCATATTTATTTCATTACAGTCCTTTGTAGCATTTCACATATTAGAATCCATGCTGTTTTCAGGCAGAGGCAGAATGAAGTGTGTTTTAGTCTGTGTGGCCTTCAGTGTAAAACAAGGGCTCACCAACCCGCCCGCAACCAAATAATGTCAAAAAGCAATTAATATCTTAATACCACCATCAGCTGCTGTGGGGCCAAAGCCTCTCCACCTCTCTCTGTCTCTCTCGCCCTCTTTATTCCTCCATCAGGCCGTGGTTTCCCTGAGGTCCTGGTGGTCAGATGCGGTTTTCGGGGCAAGAGGACTTGGAGTGTGGGCAGTGCGGTCCTTCTCATTTCTAAAAAAAAGAAAAAGAAAGAGAGAGACTCATCTAATGCAATGCAGCTCTTTCTCAATCCATTAAAATAAGGACGGGGTCAGGCTGGGTTAACACTAATAGTCTGGTTTGTGGACTCTCATTAGGATGAAACGCATCTAAAAATAAAAAAATGCAGTGCACTATTCTACATATACATTTTTTTTCTTGAAGCATCGATGTAATTTATTTTTTTAATTGTAAAATTAAGTTATGATCAAATGTTTTGTGCATTTAAAATCATATAGTGAAATGCAACATAAGCATGCATAGTTATAGCAAAATAACACACACACACACACATATATCAAATTCTAATTATATAAATATTTTTATAGTAAATTTTTATTTTACTGTATATTTCTTATTTAAAATTTTAATTATTTAATATTAATTAATTAATAATATTTAATAAATTAAATATTTACTAAAAATTGATATTTCAACGAACTATAATTATCTGTAAATATTGCATATATAAAACCATTTTATATTGTTTTATATATATTATATATATATATATATTAATTAATTTAAAAACTATATTACAATATTTTACTGTCAAATTATACTACAAATATAGTGCAATTTTACAGTGTTTAATTAAGCTACAAATATATGTATATATAGAGAGAGAGAGTATTGTATAGTAAAGTATAGAATGTATTTATATATATATATATATATATCATATCATATTTACCATACCACTAATCTATACATATATATATATATATAGAGAGAGAGAGAGAGAGAGAGAGAGAGAGAGAGAGAGAGAGAGAGAGAGAGAGAGAGAGAGACACAGAGTGTACACATGCTTTTTTTAGAGGAATATTTTGTAAAATAAGGATTTATCAGACTATAAAACTGTCCGGAAAAACTATAGAAGACTTCTAGAAGAAAACATCTAACTCAACAATGAAAGAGACACAGTTTTTTGCATGTACAAATCACCAGAAAGACAAGAGATACTCTGTTTTATACTTTCCTTGTGAACCACAAGTGCATCTGGATGTGAAGCTTCATGGTCCCTCTGCATGTGTTCTTCCTCTTACAATGACCTCTCATTCCTGTGATTTCCTAGAAGAAGAAAACGAAAGGAGTGAGACACAGACACAGAGGGTGAGTGTGGTTCTCCTGTGCACCCAGGCCCACACACCTCGCCTGTCTGGGCGGCACCGCGTGTGGAGTGAATGCTGAGTGTGTTGTGTGGTTTTGGGCCGGCCGCTGGACACCATTAGAAGAGATCTCCCCACCGGCACCAGTGTTTCAACACCACCTCACCTACTAAACCAACAGCCAATTACAGCCGAGTCAGTGTAGACATGCAGACAAACCACCGGCCGTGTGCTACTTTTAGCTTTATGTTTCTGTACGATCAGCACAGGCTGGCTCGCTCCACGCGAATTTCAATTACTGATGATTACTTTTAGACATACAAGCTTTTTCCTTGAACAAATGTTTTTTTGTTGGCTCAGTGGTCATTTGAGGTTACATAGCCAGGAATATAGAGTCTGAAAATGACCCTTTTTTGTTTATAATGTCTATGCTGTAATTTGAAAAATAAATAAATAAATAATAATAATAAATAAAAATTGTACAAAACAAAAATTTAAAAGATGTAAAATCCTAAAATAAGGAAAATATATATATATAAAAAAATAATTATATATATTTAACATTTACAGATAATTAAAATTCAAGTTATTTTTATTAAAATATATTTATATTTTACAATAAAGTACCTAAAATGTAAAAAAAATATTGTGTTTATGTAATATTTAGAGGGAATTTAGTTCAAGTTGAAATATTAACTTTTGGTTAAGGTTCAATTAATTTTAATTAATCGTTTTAAAAAATACTTTTTTTTTTATTTTAACAGAAAACTAGTATCAAATGCTAAAATAAAGACAGGTTAACTGTAAGTTACTTTACCATATATGATAAAAGTTATTTTTAGCAAAACAATATTTAATTCAATTTAATTAATATTAACTGTAACTAAGTTACTTTACCATGAAAAGGTATAGTTAGTAAAACAATACAT